>JAYMFX010067114.1:0-14009 GCA_036784945.1 Monocelis spectator
TTCCATTCCTGTAGATGACAATAGAGAGTCGAGTCTATTCTATTCCTGTAGATGACAATAGAGAGTCGAGTCTATTCTATTCCTGTAGATGACAATAGAGAGTCGAGTCTATTCCATTCCTGTAGATGACAATAGAGAATCAAGTCTATTCCATTCCTGTAGATGACAATAAAGAGTCGAGTCTATTCCATTCCTGTAGATGACAATTACCACCCAAATGAAAGTTTAGCAAATCAGTTTTAGTAGAAATTCTATGCAAATGTCAACAGTTTAATTTCTTATCATGCGTTATAGAAACAATACAATCGAAATTGGCTATCGAAATTCGTGCTGGCATGCGTCACAATCTATGACGTCAATACCTTAAATGCGTAATGAACAATCAGGGGGTGGATTGAATGAAAGAATTCCTATTTCTTTTCCTTATTGGTCACCAGGCCTTGTATTTCTTCCAGCATGAGAATGCGCCTTTCATGCCCCTTGAGAATGATCTTCAACTTGCGCATGTCGTCCATCAGTTTCTGCACATCCTCATCAGTATAGCCACGATCTTTATTAGATGTGACGATTTGCGTATCATTCGATAACTACCAATAGAATGATGATGAATGTGTTTATAGGAGAAAATTATACGCACAATTATGATTAGCTATATCATAATATGGCTTTACAATGGTAGACATTATATTATATTATATTATACCGAGGAATTAAAATCGGTTTATTAGGAAAGTGTAGAATTACCGGCTGATTAGATTGAGTCGGAGGTGCAGGTTCTTTTACCGCTTTTGTGGAATTGGCATTACTGTCAGAAGGTGCTGCTGTTGGTACAGTAGTTCCCCGTTTAGAAATCAGTTTAGAGGCTTTATACGCCTTTTTATGAGAACGATCTTTCTCAACAAATGAATCCTTCAGAGATATCTAAAGTTTGCGAAACCAAAAGTAATCAATTAATTGTGTTATTCTGTTCATGCCATAAATTAGGATGTAGAAAATTGTTCGCCAAGACTTCTTACCATCAGAGGATCCGCATCTTTACCCTGAAACCATTCGTCAGCTGTCATCGAGGGTGTGTCACCCGCGGTGTCTGGATACAGATCGTCCTGGAACAGTTCGGATTTGCGGGGAACAGTAAAGGGAATCACTTCACATAAGCCTTTCTGATGCAACTTGAAGCAGCGCGCGATCTCATTATTATTCACAGTGAGACCGCGTTTTGGTAGCCAGCCGATTCCGCGCTGAGGATCGGAGCTGGTGAGAATGTTGATGGGATGAATGTAAGGCTCATCCTCAGCGATCTCATAATAACGAATGCAACTGTCACCCTGAAATTCACAGGAGTCAATTCAAGTTATTCATCATTCTGTCGAACATTTAAATTTACGAGAAGTATATATGGGTAGAAAATGCATTTTTAGAAAATTTCCTATCTCCCCTCTTCAGACAACCTCTCAGATTCAATTGGAGAGTTGTTGATTCGTTGTGGCCACTATTTCCCCTCTTCAGACAACCTCTCAGATTCAATTCGGAGAGTTGTTGATTCGTTGTGGCCACTATTTCCCCTCTTCAGACAACCTCTCAGATTCAATTCGGAGAGTTGTTGATTCGTTGTGGCCACTATCTCCCCTCTTCAGACAACCTCTCAGATTCAATTCGGAGAGTTGTTGATTCGTTGTGGCCACTATTTTCAACACTTTGGATATCGAATAATAGGAAATCCATTTTGAATTCAAAGACCGTTTTCCAGGCAGAAATTTTAGAAAGAATTGTGGTAGAATTTCTTGAAATACTGATAACAGCATTATTTCAGGGCCTATCAAACACTTGAAAGGCTTTAGTTCTATTTAGTTCCGATTTAGATTCTATATGTTAGTATGACATATAGTTTCACGCTTATACGAAAGAGAGATTATTAATATCAAGCAGTTGGTCACACAATTCAGAGGAATTGTCAATACAAGTCAGAGAGTAAGGAGAGAGAGAGAGAGATATGCCACACTCAAATAACTTGGATATTTCAAAACCTTAACTCTATGTAACAAACAAACTCATTATATAATGACAAAATCATTTTAAGAATGCTTGAAGCTTACTTTCCCGCAAAGAAATATGAGACCACAATCTGGATCATAAAATGGAAACAGAACACCATTTGTAGTGTCCAAGTCTTGAATCGAAAGAGGATTGTCCAAGTCAGACTAAAATTAATAATCGAAAGAATATATGATAGTCCCGACCCGACGATGATTTCTACTCTGTTAATAGCATAAAGATGTTATCCAGTTATTATGAGTGAATATAGAGTGCCAGTCTGAATAACATTGCGGAGACAATTTGATAGCCAGATTCTGCAGGCAAAATCAACGACGAATACTCAACTGTGATTCGCTAAGAAGTAATGCCTGACTTCTCATCACGTATGAAGATCCCAATTGAGTTCGCCTGCCTGCAGCTGCCATGTTTCTAATTGTCCCCTCAATGAGAATCAGATCACCAATACGCTTGCAAATTCCGGTGCAAATTCTATGGAAATGAACACACTCTTAACAACCCTACAATTACCGGTATGGGGAGTTTCTATGGGTGTTCTAAACAAAGTCTATGGGAGTTTTCAAGCGTATTGTATTCATTACATCTCCATGATTATTTTATCAATGAGAATGGTCAGATCGACGGAAATATATCGGATTATTCTACTTATAAACTTTAATTCTTTTCAAGTTACCTGATGTAGTCTAAAAGAGAAAATTTCAACATTGACTACCTCCCCTAATATTATCGATTGACTTACATCATTCCATAATGCGTATTGCCTCTCGCTGATCCGTGAAAATCCAGTTGTAAAGACACGATCGTTTTTTAAAAACACGCACTGTTGTGGTTTACTTCCTTCGTGACATTTTCCCTCCTAAATGGATGGATTTACATAGTTAGGGATGGATGGAGCTATGCCTTTCTCTTAAGACGTATTATTATTATTATTGTCTATTTGAGAATGATTAATTAAACTTTGTTCATCTTTCAGATAATAATCTCTTATGTATACTTACTAATATCACAGCGTATCGTATGAGGACAAAAGCCTTATAAAATTGATTTATCAGACTAAATAGAATCAATAAGAATTGCACCGACTAGCTGGCCATGTAGGAGGACGCATCAATAAATTCCGCTAATATCTCGAGCAGAATATGCTGACTGGCAGTCTGAGATACTTGCAGGCAGCATGTCCAAATATAGTCATCAGCTAGTGAATCAATTGTACACGCCAGCCACAGATAGGAGCTTTGCATGCATTGCGCCAACACAACACAACACAACACATCGCTAGGTTGGGAAGCCTCTGTCTGATATTCCCCACTCCTTACAGAGAATTTGCCCAGCTTAAAATGTAGTTTTGGCAACTTCGAGATGATGCATTTATTTCTCAGGTGAAGATTACTAATACAAGATAAGTAACCCAGCACATATATACATATATATCTGCATATAATCGTGTGTCACACAATAACACAAAATCAAGAGAATTTTCATTTAGTGATTTAGTTATCTTTTAACAGTTTAATGAATCGGAATAAAAGAAGGTTGCCTGCACGTACCACCATCACTTCTCCAGTTCTAGGGTTCACTATTCTGGTTAATCTGTCCTTACAAGTTGTTACCAATTTACTGCCATTGTAACTGAACGATGCTGAGAGGACCATGTCGGGAAAACTGATTTCAACCAGAGGTTCTTCCCTCTCAACATTCCAGATGATCACAAGATTGTCAGCACCTGTGTATAAATTTAAAAGTGTACAAATATAACAATTGAAAATGCAATATATACTACTTGATTGACTTGGATTTCAGATTTATTTCAGCAGAGATTTTTTGTACCTACAGCCAGTTAAATTTGACTGTTTATTATGAAGAATCATATTAACAGATGAAATGCAATTTTGTATACTTAGCTACTATACTCATTGATCAATAATAATATTTACTGTTTTAGTTTTATGAAATACACGCCTTTCCAAATACACAACTATAGACTAGAGGAGTGATAACAACGCCCCATTTCCATCGATCTATGCCTACATGCAGCAGCTGTATCCACCGATTTATCTTAGGAGATGAGAGATGCAGGGACTCTCATAAAGTATTCCTTCATTGGAATACTTTATGAAGGAATTTTTCCATTTCATGAGTGAACCAGAGAGACAATAAGTATTTATTTAAAGGATGGAAATTTTATCTTACTGATGATTTATTGATAAAAAGATAATGATTATGAGCCATCTGTCATGGCTGGTAATTTATGAAATTGTATGTGGTATATCGGACAAACAAATATAGTAAGTAATTAAATTTAGCCTACCAGACGTCAACAGGACATTTTCCGCAGTAGGATGCCAAATAACAAGGCCTACTCGTCTTTGATGACCCACCAAATCTGCTACAGGTTCAGTGAGATTATTCTTAGGATCAATACCACCCTCGGGAATCAACCAGACTTTAGCGGTGCAATCTTCAGAACTGCTAGCAATAACATCATCATTAAAAGGACACCATTGAATATCCAGAACTGAAGCTTTATGACCCGCAACCAAGGGTGCATCAGCTTCTACACGACCAACCTGAATGAAATAATAGTACAGTATGATGACCAGAATCATCTTGTAGGCATACTGATTAAGATATTTGAAAATAAGTCTTCTCTATATTGAAATAAATTCATTTTCCTAAAAGTAATGAAGCAATAATTAAGTAATTAAGAACTGATGTTATCTTGAATAGCCATGTCTTTAAAATCAAACCTGTTTGCAACTAGAGAGTATAGTGCATGCAATAGTTTTTGTATAGAGAAATGAGAAAATGCTCTGAAATAAAATAAAATTGTCTCACTTTCTCTAAGGGAACAACTAGAAATGCACCACCACCTGCAGCTTCAGTAATTATGGCAAGATATTTTGGATTTACAGAACAAAAAGTGGAATCCCATGAGCTTTTAGTGATTCTGATGCCATCATAGCATTCTTCACGCTTATTAGGTTTTCCATAGATATGCTTATATTTACTTCTCCTGACAAATGCCATTTGTATCCTAAAATACAATAATTATTTAAATGAAACATTAGATAAAGTATAAGGTGTTTTTAGTATGACATCAATAGAAATTTAGAAAACTTTAAAAATATTTTTTGCAGAACAATAGACATCTTTATTTAGCTATCAAATAAATATATAACTGATGTTACTCTAGACTGTATAAGGTAATATTGAATTCATATTGACAGGTATTAAAATTATGAATATAGAGCTTATGCTATTTATTGTATAACTTGACAAGACTTATTGAGACTTGATTTTTTTATTTGGTAAAAACTGAACTGTTGCTACTCAGTCATTGCATTGTTGACTGGATATAATTAAATATTCTAAACAAGTCAATTGATTGCTCAATCACCAAGAGCATTAAGTCACTTTTTTGTCATTTGCTTAAATTTATGCATTCAGAAAAATGAAGAGCATTATTATCTGATCTATGAAAACATATAATGTAGATTTTTTTGCAATTTTTGCATGTAAAATTCAGATTATAATGCATGTAGAAACTAGATTCCAACCTTCCATAAAAGACATTGATAAGTAATAAGGGTTCAATCATGACTATCTAGAGGGGGATACCATATTGGTAATTAATAGATAGATCAGATTTGAAGTGTCAGAGTTGAATAGGATTGGTTGAAATTAGTTACAGGTGAATTAATTTTTTATGTGATGTGTCCATTATATAGTGTAAATTAAGAAACTTGTAATCAAAAAGTTAAATGTATGTTTTAAATTTTTTAAATAAGTTACAACCTTGAAAAAAGGGTAAAAAGAAAGCCATTAAAGTTATAGATGGAAATACTCAAATCTGATATAGATTGTTTTTATAACTTTATGTATTTGAGTAGGTCAGTCAAATTACATGAATTTATTTGCAATATAATAGTGCATAAAATTTGATGTGAAGTCAAGTTGATATAAAAACTATGATACCCCATTAATCATAAATTGTCAATATGGTATTGACTTATAAAAGTCAATTCCTACAATTGTTTTCCTAACTTGCCATTCAACTAGTTAATTGATGAAATTGCAGATATCTAGGTAAATTGGAAACTTCCGACCAACAACTGTAGTACAACTATAACTAGACATTTTAAAATTTTTATTTTTTATATAAATACATCAGGCGCATAGCATGCTCCAAAGGAGGTTCATATTTGCGGTTCAGGGGCCCTACAAATTTTTTAGGCTCTTACTCACAATTCAGGATGTATTTATGCCCTAAATATATATAATTTTGAGAGGTTATTAAGCTAGGGGTGGTTCGTGCAAACCTTCCAACCACCCTAGCATATGCACCTGTACATAGACGAAGTGATATAAATTGGAAACATATGAATATATATCAAAATTTTAGCTTAATGTATAACACTTAAAATATTGTAAATGACTTATAATAGATTGTACACTACAAATTAAAAATGTCAACCTATATTGATAAATGGGTCCATCAAGATCAAGTATTAGAAGGACATGGAACTACTCAAATCTAATTGGTTGCTTGCATAATTTGACATCCTGATAAGTTAATCTTATAACTTAATTTCTAACCATATTGACAAGTGGGTCAGTCAAGTTACACAAATTTGTTTCATGTAACTTGACATTTTTATTTTTTGTGTTACCAAATACCAAATAACTTTCAAAAAGTTTGTGAAGTTTCATTTTGATTATATCATAAAATAAACTTGTGTAATTAGATGAATTTAATATAGTTTTGTTATATTAAGCTAACTGTTTAGAAATTGTTTAATTCACAAATATTTATTAACAAATTTACAGCGAGTATTGTTTTCAAACAAAGAGCTGCAATTTTAAAGCTGCGCAAAACTTAGATGGAGCGCCTTAGAATTAAACCTAACTATAAAAACACTTTAATAAAGTTGTTAAATACAGGTATATGCTATTTAACAATATCATTAGAACTTATGTAATTTAAAACAAATTGAAATAAAATTATAAAACACAATTATTATATAGAATATGCTACACGAGATAGGTTTTGAATTATATTAAGCCACTAAATTGTTACCTTACACAAATAATTAATACATTTATTTAAGCGTTTCTTATTAAATTATTTTATAACAATATATACTGAATCAGTTTCATTTCTATTTAGACGTATAAATCGAGAAAATGACGAGTTTTACTGACAGACTATTCAATTCCCCGAGAATCAATGCAAAAACTATTTTTGATTTTAACTACATGTAAGTTAATTAGATATTCCATGCTTTATCCATTCGAATTATTCACAAGTAGGTAATCAATAGTTAAATCATTATTTTCGTTATTTTTAACATCCTGAATAATAAATTAAATAATATTTTAGATTTAAATATAAAAGAATCTTTATTAAATCTAATGCCCATATTAGAAGAAATGATTTATTGATTTTATTAAACTTTCTTTAGTTCATAAGTATTGGCCTAGTACAACTAGTTTTTGTACTAGTATTCACTAGTATAACAACAGTACAAATGAATTACAAAAATATAGCATATTCTGATAAATCTGCTTCATTTAAGAGTAATGTGTTTGCATGGATGTATAATTTGGTCTACCTTTTGAAACTTAAATGAAGTATGCATATTTTTAAAAATATCTAGCTTTTTATGATACATTACCTTAGGTTTGTTAAGGACATAAATTTATGAAGGGAGAGTCAAATGATTTAAACAACATGAAACCATGAAACTAAATATTATTAGGAGTTAATTCTGACTTAATATATAAATTATATAACTTGATAGGGAATACTATGTGATTATAAAAACTGCACATTTAAAAATTTAATTGGTAATTCTACCAAAGAATATACATGTCACTAATTAAAATAATCAACCCATATTGATATATTGGCTGACACTCAAATCTGATTGGTTGTTTGCATAAGTTGATGGTAAATTAGACATTCTGATTAGTTAATCTCATAAATTGATGTCTAACCATATTGACAAGTGGGTTAGTCAACTCCCAGCCATTTATTTCATGTAACTCATCATTTTTATTTGTACTTATTGTAAATTACCAAGAAACCTCTAAGTGATAATTAAGGTAAATATTTTTTTCTTAAGTTATGTTTTATTATTTTAAATTATAAAAATCAACTTAAATAGAACAAATTAAGACAAATGATTTTTTTTATTTACTAAATGATAACAACGATAACTTTGCCCCATTATAGACGTGGTGATACACAAAAACATCTTAAAAATGTTTACAGTACTCTGTCCATTGGCCTATTAGCAGCAGCAGCTGGCAGCTACATCTATGTTTCCAACATTTATAAAGTAAGTTTTTAGTCATCACATCACTTGATATTAATAAAATACTAATGATTAAAGATCATTTGTTATGGTTGACAGCATCTTGTATTAGGCTGGTGTCTGGTCTCTGCACTTTGCTTAAATTTAATACTAGTTGACAATATCAGGCTTACTGTGAAGTATAAGTCATTTTACCTGTTGTCACTAAAGTACAGAGATTTAATTTTTGACTAAACTGTGTATATCCAATAAAAGATTCTATTCCACCAAATACTGTATTTAACATTCTTCATTCACTCCCTTGGGTAGTTCCCACAATATAACCAGACTATATATTTTGTACCATTCTTATTCCAATTATTAACTGATTATTTTTCATTCATAAGAGATTGTTTGACTATTTAGTTTATAAAACTGCAGGCATATTAAGTGCTACACCATCTTTTCACTCACTTGGCCTGATGATGCACACCTTCATAATAAGTCTGAAGACACATGCCTAATAATATAAAATGCAGATGACCCTAATCATGCACAAAATTTGTTTATTTGCAAATATTTTTTATTCTTTAAGGCTTCTTTATATTTTCTTTAATTTGTCTCTTTAAAATGATTATTTGAATGCCCATCTGAATGGATATTCAAGTTCATTAACTTATCTTTGTGTATATTTATTTACTTTTATTTCTTTTTAAATGAAATTCATTCAACATATATTTATGTTGATCAATTAAAATGTGAATGGTACTTATTGTTATTAAATTTAAGGGTGATTTGTTGCCTTTACTGGGTAGTCTTGGTTTGCTTTTTGCCATCATGCTAACACCACACAATAGTGACAATATTCCCAAAAGACTAGGATATTTCATTGGTTTTGCTTGTTGCTCAGGTGAGTGTTAATTTCAGATTGATTTCTTTAATAACATTTGTCTTTAAAATCAATATATACCTGTATTTAATCAAGTTTTATGTTAAACTTGACTTGTGCATGATGTTTACATTATACATTATTATATTTTGGATATATAAAAACCAAGCTAAATGATAAATGTGATATATTACAATAATTTTGTTGGTATTTTAGGTCTTGGATTAGGTCCACTTTTGGACCGTGTTATTTCCATTGATCCCAGTATCATTCCAACAGCACTACTGGGATCAGGAGTCATTTTTATTTGTTTCACCTTATGTGCTTTGATGTCACGACAAAGAGAATACCTTTATTTGGGAGGTAATCTTCTTTTATTTTCAGCTTTTTGGGTACACATATGTTAAAGTGCTATGAAAATAATCAATATTAATTTTTATTTTTCAGGGGCACTTTTATCTGGACTAACCATTCTATCCTTCGCCTCTCTGATGAATCTTTTTGTCCAATCTGCGGCTATTTATTCTTTCCAAATATATGCTGGATTTGCAATTTTCTGTCTCTTTGTTATCTATGACACCCAATTGATTATTTTTAAGCATAGTGCTCTTGGAGACAATGATTTCATCTGGTAAGACTGATAAATTTTCTTTTATTTGACTTTAAATAAATAAGAAAGCGTGTATTAACATAAATTAATAGTTAACAGGATATGATATAAAGAACACGAGTTATAACACAAGAATAAAGAGGGGATATTTTGAAAAACTAGTTTGTTGTGCTCTATTCAGTGTTTGTGAAAGTCATTTTTGGAAGGATGAAGTTGTACAGGCGTTAATGAGGATTTGATTCTGAAAATAGGCTGGATGTCATTAATAACTAATACTTGGTTAAAACCGTGGCATCGCTTAACAATTCTTCGTAATCATCAACAATACTCAGTCTCAATACGAGTTTCTCAATATTTTAAAGAAGATGTACTGGTCATTTAGTTGCGATATATAAAGGGAATAAAGAAATATTTTTTGACTGTTTTATTTACTTTCTTTCAGCCAATCATTATTCATTTATCTATAATCGTTACTTTTTTCTAATGTTTTAGGCACGCTCTCGATCTATTTCTTGACCTTATTCAATTGTTCCGCTACCTGGTTATTATTCTTACCAAGAAAGTAAGTTCTACACCTGATATAACGTATAATCGCTTATAGCGTACGCATTAAACTCATTGCTATAATAATTACTTTCTTGCCAACCTAATCAATATGAAATACTGAGCTGTGATTGGTTCAGCTCAACAAAGAGAGAAACATAGCACTCTATCTTTGTCGAGCTGGTCACGACTTACAGTATAGTTTAGTTACGTTTTTTTAAACTATCCTGGATAAACTAAACGTGAAGTCATATCCTCTAGAATTCCCTTAATGTACGTTATAGCAAAATTATACATACATTTGTTGATTTTAGTATCTTTGTATTATTAATCCTTGAAAATAATAATTTCTATTTTAGAGCAACCGCCGAGATGATTAAGCTGTGAGAACGTAAAATCAACAACAATATCATAACTTTAAACATTATTCAGAAAACGTTGAATGTTATTATATGTACTTCTATGTTTGTTGTCATAGCACCAACTGTATATTACTATATTATGATTGTTTAACCAGTTTTAATAATTTAATTTAATTTAATTTGATAGAATGAAATCACATTTCTTTTCTTGTGACAGTATTTTATCACGGGACTGACAACTCTTGAAATAGCTTATTAAATTTCTATATTTTGGTATTTGAATTCATTTTGAATTAAATGTATGGAAATGGTGTCCTAATATTTCAACTACATACTAGTAAATCTAACAGTTCATTGTTATAGCATACAAGCACTTTTTAAAACGCTTTTTGCCTTTGATCATACTATAATATTTATTTTGTCCAGTTCATAACAAGCCTTGCTTTCTTAATGTCTGTATAAGTCCTATTTTCAGTTTTTTGTTTTATTCTTCTTATCAATATCCTTATTTAGTGTAATCAGTTAGACTGCAAACTAGCGCATTGTTTTATTGATAAATTCTATATCTGATCGTTCTGTCCTATTATTAATATGAACCAATATTATTTAAAGTAAGTCCTGATTTGTATAACACAAAGAGAAATAATTATTTTTTATTTGATGCCGGACATAGACACACAAGGAAGATATATTTCTTGCTCTGTTTTTTTATTAACGAATAAATTTGTGTTTCAATAATAAAACTTATTTTTATCTGGTAACAGAACAACAGACATACTATGCAAAATGCATATTTATACGAATATTGTATAAGGCTAATCTTTCACTACGATGGCTGTAATCTCATCGTATATCTAAATGGGCTAGTTAGCTCATAACGGCCTACAGCTATGCTATATAGGTTAGTTGAAAGTGAGCGATTTTTCGAATCTATAGAGACACCCGCCTCTAAACCAAATGATTCGAAATTTTGTATGCAAGGAGTCTTGTCTGATACTAAAACATGGATAAAGTTTCATTAAGATCGATCAACTACAATACGAGATATGGCCAGACAAAAATCGCATTTGTTTTTCATCTTCAGCCATCCTGTAAGCACCAATATAAGCACCTATAAACCTTAACCGATTTTCATGAAATTTTTTACCCAGGGGTAACTCGCAAAGGGAATTAAAAATCCGTTGTCCATTTTTGTGTCCGAATTGCTAGGGAAGTCGCTATTGCCTAGCAACGCATTTTTAAGTTCGTTCAGCAACGAATGCTTTTTTTAAAATTTTAGTGTCCTTGCTATGGGGATCAATATTGCCTAGTAACCGGTCAAATTTCCCCTATAATCTATATTTGTTGAGTGTCCGGTTACCACATACAGTTAAATTGGATAGCAACCGGACGTACAAGATCCCAAAAAATTGAAAAAGATTAAATTTGTCAAGTTTGACAAAAAGTATGTCTAGTAGGTAAATTTAAGGATTTCATTTATTTGGATGTCCGGTTAACTGCTATAGGGCTCTCTATGGCCTAGCAAACGGCAGATTTAATAGTAATATACATTTAAAAATTATTAGTCTTCTATCTTTCATTAAAGTACTTCCTCTAGAAAATTAATTGATACTGAGGATTTCTAATATCTTATTCATTTAGATATCCGGTTGCTATGGGTATCTCTAGCAACGGCCTGTTAGTAGTTATTATTCAAAAATATTAAGTTATTTAATTTTTATTAATTAACTTCCTATAAGTTGGAATGTTTATACGAAGATTTCAAATGAATGTCGGTTGCTATTGGGATCTATAGCATCGCAAAATATAGGCCATTTTAAAAAACGACCGGCAAAATGCATCTAGAAAATTGTCTACAATTTGATTGAAAAGTAAAGAATATCTGATTTATCTAGTATTCAATAATAATACCATATACCCCCAAAAAAACTGTAGCAATGATTAACAACAAAATCCATAATAATTACAAACTACAGACTAAAAATTTAAATAAATACTTAAATGTTCTGAAAAACGCTTTAAGGAATTATTTAAAATAATCGATTGCATCAAATTTAATACACATTAAAATGCACACAATTTGTACAATACTTTTAACCCTTCTTCCAAACGATATCAATAGGCCAAGATTTATATGCATCTTGATTCAAGGCAGCTCCTGAATTAAGACTCAGATAAGCTTTATATCCATACTTGTTGAAAAAATTAATCACTGAAAGAGGGACATTCTGATCCTGATGCGTCTTCAAAAAATGCCACTCAATCATAACCGCAACGATGTTCACTGTTGAGAACAATTTGTCCGCCTTCCTAAATGCTTTCACTTCGTGACCCTCGATATCGATTTTCAGAATCGCCTTCTTGAAGTCAATAACTTTCAGTAGATCGTCCATGTAGACGGATTTCATTTTCTTCTGTTGATCATTGACTTTGACAGATTCTATAATCATAGAATGCCCGATGTTGCTCGCTTCTGGTGAAGAAACACTGAAATAAGTGTACACATCGGAAATGCCATTATAAACAATGGTCACTTTGTCTTGAAATTTATTGCGATGCACGGATTTGCTCAAACGACGAATATTATTGATGTTGGCATCGACGGCGATGGCTCTGCGACCTTTTTTAGCAGCGACTAAAGTGTAGACACCGAGGTTGCAACCAACATCGATTAAATGAAGATCGGGCATTCTATCCATCCATTCTTCCATGGAGGATATATACTCGGCCTCCCACGAGCCCGACTTTAAAATATGACTCGATATCCCATCACTCATGTTGTAAACGAACATTGGCATCGAGCCGCTGTTGGATCTCAGTTTGGCAATTTGATAATCTCCCGGTTCATCTTGGGCTTTGTAAACATTGGGTTGACCGAAAGATGCGTTACTGGTGCTTGTTGTTGTTGGTATCGTCAAGGTGTAGGCCTTAATAGTTTCTTGCTTTAGCGGCGTAATTGGCTTTAGAGGTGACTTTTCTATTTCATAAATTAAATCTCGATTCGAAGTAGATTTCGTAGGGAATATCTGCTCTTTTCCATAACTGATTTTCATAGATGGAGACAGCCAATAGAAGAAACCTATCGTAACTATGATTGCGATTACAAAAAGACTAAAATATCTGGAGGTCATTGTGGCCATGATAGTTTCTAAAATACAGATTAATTAAAAGTATTCGCCCTATAATTTTACGATAGGCAATATTTGTTCTAATAATTCATTGAGATCTTTTTTCTATAATTTCCTAACCTCTTTCCT
>JAYMFX010067225.1:0-14009 GCA_036784945.1 Monocelis spectator
ATGGCTCCAGTTGCATGGATGATTGAAAGACGCATCTATCTGCAGGAGCAAAGGTGTCACCCACGAATATCCAATCGACAATGTTGTTGGATGAGAGTTCAGAGATGAGTTTATCCGCACTAAACTCATTGAAATAATTGTAAATCTCGTTGATCATAATTAAATATTCTGCCTTGTCCTCAACTTTGTAGACTGACAAACAACTCCTCAAGTGACAAACCACCTCCGTTAATGTGGGCCTATCAAGTTCTAAGGAAGATTTTCGTGACAAACAAGATGAAGTACTTCCGCAGATAGAAGCGCAGGATAATGGTCTCGTTCTCGAAAGAAATTCTATATTGACATCACAGCCTTTCCAAGCCAGTTTAGAGGGATAATTTTCGGGTTTAACTCTACAAATCGGAAGGAATTCACAATGTTTAAGATCCTCTTTCAATGACAACCACAGATTGTTATTCCTCTCGAAATACGTAAGAAGAACCTCAGATATTGATAGGATATTTTCTTTATCTTTCAACGCAAAACAAATTGTAATCATCTCTTCTTTCGTTATTTTGTCTGAATTTCTGAGACCAAGTTGTCTCAAATAATGAAGGCTTGACTCATTTTGAAATAGCCCGCTTGGAAAGTATTCATCACTAAACAATAGTTTGTTTATTTCGTCAAGCTGATCAAATAATTCGCGAGGTTTTTTTAAGCCACGACTTTTCGTTTGAACGAAACTGGTATTTTCCAAATATTTATAAATATTTGAATGTTTTTTAGTATTCTGCAGGCATTTCAAAGCAAACTGCGCTGCAGCGATTGGGTCAGTAGATTGTTTTAGATTACCGTTAGGAAAATGCAGCTTTAATATTTGAAACATCAAATCATCAACACTGTAAAATGTAACCTCGAGTAATTTCAATAATTTGCAACTGGATTCATCACTACAAATGATCGAATCTGGCAGAGACAAGACATAGCGATCACTCGCGGTTGTGCAGCCTTTAGCTTGTTTAGCAGAAATAAACCTATTCTGACCACCTCCAGATGATGGGCTAATTGTTTCGAATATGGGCAGGTCAGACAAAATGGCACATTTTGAGAGGAAAGCTTTATCAATTTCATTTAGAATCATTCTCAATTGTCGCTTCATGGGTATCTGCAAGGAATTTATCACATTGATGGCGCCTTTCTTATCGTAATGCATCATTCGCTTCAGAATTACACTGAGCTTTCCCTCCAAATGAGGAATCGTCAAGAACTCGCCAATACTCTTGTGCTTCAAGGCGCATTGCGATACCTCATCGATGATTCGGATATCCAGTGATTTCAGCAGTTTTTTTTCATTTTCAGAAAGTAAAAACTCTCCATAATGGCCGAGAATGACTGCGTCTTTGACGGAGGGTAGTTTTACCACTTCTACAGAATTGATTGGCAAAATTGGTGGAGCATGTTTGGCAGAAAACTTTCCAAGATCTTCTTTAAAAAATTTTCTCAAATATTTCCACAAACATTTCATCCATGCCAAGTCAAATTTCAGGGATTCTGACAATTTCAATTTGAAAAATTCCTTCATAAACGAGTTTTTATCGAAATATCGCAGTTGATAAGCAGCTGAAATAATAAATAAAGCCATTGTTTAAAGAGGAAAAAACAAAAACACTTGTAAGTATTTTAGCTATTTGTAGAATTGATTATTTTGTAGTGTTGTAAAAGGAGTATTAGAAATCTTAATTTTCCCTCTCAGTTTTCTATTATTTTAAGTAGTGTGTGGCATAGAAAAACAATTTTTCCTCTTGACTTGTGCATTTTCCCGATGCCAAAGCCTGTTGGGCATTCATTAATCAATCACGCGCTTGTCGATAGGTCGTTCATCACCTTTCTCAAGCTACTGAGATGTCTATTTCTAGCGCTTCAATCTATTTCCTCAGATTCTTTTGTGTTGTTCCAAGTGTTCCGACTATGACCGGTAACTAACTTCAATTTCCCGCTCTTCTTTTTAATTTATCTGTCCTGTACTTCGTATCATTCTATCTTCTCGTCTCTCTCTTTTGAGTTGACTCGGAAGTCGCTTGGTACTGCAATATCGATTATAACTGCTTGTGTTGTTGTTTTTCTTTTGTCTATCACCAGAATGTCCAGTCAATTGGGCTCTATTCGATTATTTGTTTGGATATTGAAGTCTAGGAGTCTAGGAGCTTCACTTTGTCATTTTCTAGGGCTGGCACCTTCATACTATTATTGCTCTCATGATGGAATCCTTATTTCATTACAGCACACAGATATTATTTCACTTGAAAAGGTGGCCCCTCTATCCCTATGAACGGTTGCTAAGAAGTCGCTATAATACCTACTGTCTAGCAACGCCTTTTTAAGTTCATTCAGAACAGATTATGCCCTTTTAAAAAAATCCGTCAACCATTTTAGTGTCCGGTTGCTAAAATTTAAGTTGGCCCAAAGATTGACTTAAGATCTTTAAAAAAATCAATAGTCAATCAATCAATCTAATTTCCCAACATCATTCATTTAAGAAGGCGATTGATTTATCGAGTAAAATAAATTTATAATAAACAATTACAGCAAATCTCTTCCATCTTTTCTTCCTGAATGTAAGATGTCAACAGGTCAGAATTAACAAACAGATGCTCATTATTCCCATAAAGTAAAGTTCTGACGTGGTTATGATTTTCGATGTAAACAAACTGGTCATCGTTTGGCTTCTTCAATGGAATCCACTGGCCTGAATCATGAAAAGAAATAGAATTTAGTTTTGGTAATCCACATGAAACTTGGTATTTTCCCCTAAAAGTCTAACCAAGGGCATTCCCGGATTCTGTAAATGAATCTCGTCTCACGATAAATATAAAGGTTTTCTGATATTGCACAGAGGTTTTAGGAATGGTAAAACTCAACTGTTATCTCGGAACTTTATTTTATCACACACAGTAAAATTATAATGATAAATTTAATTACCTACCATTCAATAGGGGAATTAAATCCAGTCCTTTTAAAAGCTTATGAGAGCTTGATGAATCAATAATAGCAGAAAGCAATAGCATTCGTTCCTGATCTGACCAGTTCTGATTTTTCTGTACTCTTTTGAAGCTTTTGCAGACATCAGATAGAGTCACTTCTATGTATATAGGAATGGAGAAATGGAGGAAGAATGATACTATGGATGGAGATAATAGAAAGTTTCTAATTCATAATCAAATATTGAACAAACCTTTTTTGTTAAAATCTTTTGGACAATAGCGAGCAAGAGCAGTGTGAATATGCTTGGGAAATTTAGCGCACGATTTATTATCGTTGAGGAGAATTTTGGAACTGAATTGAATCAATTCATGCGACCATCTGCTATTGAAGATAAAGCATTTAGAGAAATTCTCCCAGCTAGCTCCTTCAGAGCTTTCACAGAAGATCGCTGGTTTGTAAACAATCATTTCATAAAACTTTTGAACTAATTGTCGCCAATTTTCTTTCACAAGTTCTGAATCCGGAAACATTCGATATATCTGAAGAAGATATTATATAGTCAATAATATGACTTGATCAATGAATACCAGACAGCTATAACCTGGTCAAACAAACAGATATCTAAATTTTTGAAAATATGCAAAAACGCTGATAACCTGGAAGACAGTGAGTTCGTCTCCTCATCCCTCGCTTAAATCATTCAACAGGGTAAATTTCGATTACAGTATTTAGATATGGCTGAAATCAGCAATAGATGCCAACCATCCAATGAAATCAAAGTATTAACTTATTCTGTGGTAGGCAGAGAGAGTTGAGACCATAGAGTAATGATACTAAGAGTGTTCACTTTCTAAAATCCAAAAACGCATGTCGCTGGATTGTTGCAAACAGCGCGCACAATTTCTTATCTCCGGCATTATAAAACCATCAATTACAAATTGACATCACTCCTGAACGCCTACACGGATTTTAATAATTCCTTCGCTGTAATAAAATAACAAAAGAGCACTTTCTAAATATATAAAAATTATTAAAATCCGTTTAGGCTCTTAGGAGTAATGTCAATTTGCAATTGGTGGTTTTATAATGGCGGAGATAGGAAATTGTGCGCGCTGTTGGTAACAATCCAGCGATATGCGTTTCTGTATTTTTGAGAATCTTTACTCTATGATTGATACCAAGTTGAGGCTCTCTATGCCTGAAGCACTGGCTAAAATCAGCAGTAGATGCCAACCATCCAATTATTTTATTCTGTGCTAGGCAGAGAGAGTAGAGACTCTGTACGGGCTACCTACCTATATGATTCAATGAATCGTATAATTATTTCTAAACCTGTGTATTATTTTTTGTCTGTTGATTCATCACCATAAACACCAACCTGTTCAGGGGTAAATTCCTGGATAGTGATGCCTTCCAGAATCATTGTGATCAACGCTTTCGGCATTAACTCATCAATTAGAGTTCGATTCCATTTAGCCTCATCAGAAATTTTCTTTTCACCCTGGATGGGCCATTTCAAATGTCTTCTATTGGAGTCAACAGCGAAATAACCGTTAACATGGAATTTCAGACCTGTGCAGTCAGTCTCTTCAAATGGTAAAGGTAAAAAGCAGAACACCTGACTCTCCACTAACTCACTGTTACTGGTGGTATTTCCATCACTGAGGGGGTAAGCCAAACCAACAAGTGGAAGAATATCTTGCTTTTTCGCTAGCTGAAACAGGTGACTATTTGGGGATGGATTCGCATGATAATGACACACCAAATAACGGTACATTTTGGTTTCTCGAATTGCGTTATTTTCCCACAAATTCGATTCCAGTTCTAAGAGATAAACAGCGGAACATTCTTCTTTTGCGCGAACGCCGGCTAGGAAGATTTCTTTTTTTCTACGAACATTTTCTAAACAGCCTTGTGTCATTTTTATTTCGTAGTGCAGAGCCATCGAATTCCCCTCTTTCGCATATAGTTCGATTGATTCGACGAATTTTAAAAACAACAAACTAAGCGGTCCTTCTCGCTTAATTGATTCATAAAAATCGAAAAGTTTCTCTGGTGTATAAATTGTATTGCTGATCTTGGAATGTCTCGCATTTACTCTTAAAGGAAACCGAAATAAAGTACCCGGATAATTTTCTTCTCTTTCAAATGTCGAATAGTTGAAATTTGTGGTTTCATGCTCGAATGGGAGCCATTGATTTAACATTTGAGACATTTCCTCTTTGTGCTTCTTGACATTGAAAATGTATGAAGAAGTAAACTCTTGGGAGTCTTCATTGTAGAACAGATTTTCGTGTGGATCCAGATAAGCTATGCAGGGACCACTTATAAAGCTGGGTAAATCTAAATCATTAAATAATTAAAATGATAATTGAACAAAGTTATTGAACAATACATTCAATAAATCCAATAGTTAAGTTTTGCTTCATTACATCTGACAGTTGATATAGACACAAATGATCTTGCGGTTTTACCAGCGCGTCTATGTGTTTCATTATTGATGATGCATTGACTTAATGCTATCAATATTAATACGGTAAGATGATAGAGAAATTGAAGAAGTACCTACATAGAGATTGGCAGCTCACAATACAAAAAAATTTCTTATCATCATTGTATTATAACTTATTAATTAATATTGAGGATATTGGATCAGACGAATTCACTGCCTCCAAGTAACACAGGTTCACAAACAAAATTAAGTTGTCATAAGTTGTGTTGCACTTTAGATGTCTATGTATACAGTGCCATTATTTATGACAATAGTTTGATACCAAATTACTTCAATACAACTTTATAGCTGAACGTGACATTATTCATAAAGGTGACATTTATGAAAATTGAAAGAATTTGAAAAGAATCTGATTGGAAAATTAAGTAACTTACAGACAGATTATGTAAAGATTAATGGAGAGAAATTAGCAAAGAGTAAGAATTTTTGTCAATCTGGTATAATAGCTACGAAATACTATAGAGACTTTGGACATTCTTAGATAAAGCAATTACAACATTACTGAACAAAACTCTTATGTACCTGTAATATGAAACACGGATTTGAAACCCAACCCGAAGCGACCGATTTTCAATGAATCCTTTTCTTTTTTGCTCTGATAAATCATTCGAATACTTTCCCAATCATTTTCTTTAAAAACACCATCATTAAAAGTTAGCAACGCTGGTCCCTAAAACATTCACAACACATCTTATAATATCGCTACATACATAGTTACAATTAGACAATTATTACACATTCAGGGGAAGATAAGTAATATGCTTGATCCATTTATTCCTATACCTGTTCCCTTTCACAGGGAACTGAGTAGTTTAACCAACAATTGGACACTTTTGTCTCAGATAAGTCTCGATCTCGCTACCCGTCATATTTGCTGCTGAAATGTTCTAATACTTTTCCAATAGCTTATACTTTATATAAGCTGAATAGTATAAAATGATCTAATATTGAACTTTGATGAATCAATGAACCGATCATATTAATAACAAAAAAAAAACGAAATCACAGATACATACATAATCTAATTTATATCTCTATATAAAGTACAACCAACACAATGATTACACTTTAGAATATGCATAAGAAATGTAAATAGTCAGTCATTTCTCAAGTATTCTGACAAACAAATGGTTTATATTTTGCTCAGTGTAAATCATATAGAGGAATTATAACAAACTACATTGTACCATGTGCATTCAATCATGGTGTGTGATGCTAATAAAAACTATTTATTTATTTTTATTGCATAGCAGTATTTATAATACTTTTTCTTTTTCATGACAAGCTAAATAAATCATTATCAACCACGTGACATAATATGTATTATTATTTTATTTAGTTCCGTACAGATTGGGTCAGAAGTACACAAGAATAAAATGAAACCAATTTCCTTACTTGAAACTTTTCCATGTCATTACTAAAAAGGTTTCCAGTTGAATATTTGGCATCGTCAATAAAAAATTTGACTGTTGCAGCTTGAGCATCTTCCGCATTTTGAATGATCTCCTAAATAAATAAATAAAAACATGATGACAATTGTGAAACTTATTATAACTGTCTTTCCAATAAGAAATAAATATTTATATGGATAAACATATAACAATTATTTTACTTTGAGTATTTGTCCATCATCTGGATATTGCTTCAGAATTGTTTTTATCTGATCAGTTAGCTTAAGCTGTATGATTCCATCTCTAAAGTTATCTAAAAGTTAGAGAAACATTATTTACCTATTAAAAATAGACAATACATATAGTAGACATTATAATCCAATCCAATATATAGGTCACAAATGTATAGAAAATAAAACTGATCACTTATATAACTTTTATAGTAAAAAAATGGTTGGTCTAAGTACATTAAAGGACCAATGTTTTCATACTATTGATATTTACAAGATAACATATTGATAATGAATCTATTTTTAGCTTGTGTTTGAATCTACTTGAGCTTCAATTAAAGTATTTAAATAAAATAATCTAAATTGGCAATTATATATTATTATATATTTCTAATAACCACTTCTATGCATTGTAAAATGATGCTCATTGAAAATAGTAAAGTATAGTGTATAGTATAAATCAAGTACTCTGTCTTTCCCTTAGATAATGTCTAAAAAGAGCAAATACATGGAATAACTCTTTCAATTGGTTTTAATGAACTTAAAATAAACCAATTGAAAGAAAAATCTAGAAATATCTCAAGTCACCATTAAATGAGCTTAAAAGAACATGAAATTTAAATCGATGGATGATAGAATAACAAATAGAAAGCATAGTGAGTGATCAAGTAAATATAGTTTGTATAGAATTCTTGGTTTATTTTATGAAAAAAAGAATCATTCAAATATCTTATATTGTATTTCAATAATTTAGTGTCAAATTTGTTCCTGAATTAGATTTATTTCAATAGTTTAGTAGCAAACAAACTATTTATTTATTTATTCTCTTATTTATTTTTCAAACAATAAGACAAATATTTTACACCCAAATGCAACAAAATGCACCCAAATTTTGTTTTCAATAATTCAACACGTTTTATTGAGTCACTGGAAGTGTTCTGTATTGAGAAAGCCAAAGTATAAATCCATTGTGAGCAGAATCTATGTCTATGTATACTTTGTAAATAAAACAACCACTTGTCAACAACAACCAATCAGATTTATTTCCATCTAAATGACAGACCCATTTGTCAATATGGGTTGACATTTTTTAAATTTCAGTGTAGATATGTCAATATAAATTCCCCCTTAACTATTTCACCATGCATTATTATTTTTTATTGTGCATAATGCCCCAAAATATCTTGAAATTATCATTATATAGTTTGGTGCAGATCCATGAGAGAAAGATTAACTTTATTTAGCACTAAGAATATATATGTATTTATCCAAATAAGTTAAAATGAAATGTCATTGAGGGATTCAAATACAGGGAAATCTCTCTATAATATACTTTAGGTCGTCCAGGAAAAAAGTCTGTTATAGAGTAGAGTGAGTGAGTATAGAGTGAGTAGGATAAAGAATACTTTTCATATATGAATACTATACATATTTGAACATTATACTAGTATGTATATGTTGTGGCCCAATTAGGAACCATAAAAAGTTCCAAACTGGTTGGCCTAATTAGGAACTTTTTTGATAAGTGAGATAAAGTTCTGAACTATCTGACCAGCTGGGAACTTTTTATTATTATAATATTATTTATAATAATATAATAATTCGCGAATTGTGTTTTAAACTACTAATAATTTTATTAACAAACTTAATTAATTAAATTATATTATTGAATATTATTTTCTTGAATTATTGGTTCTCAACAGATGGGATAGTTTGGAACATTCCGACCAGTTAGGAACCATAAAAAAGTTTCTAATTGGGCCACAACATATAGAACAGAACAATATTAAATATATATATTTAATTATTGCATGTATTATTTGAAACTATTACCCATCGATTTCAGTACTATATTACTAAGTCATTTCAAGCTAGATACAAAGTTAATTAATATTTCCAATACGTTCCAAGAATTTATAAATTCGAAATATGATTGCTTATTTAGAAGGTCATTTATTATTTATTATGATGTAGTAAAACACTAACTTAAATTTTCTGATTTCATAAAAACAGACTAATTTCATTTTGTTATATGCATTTTTCTATTGCATAATGTTATTTAGGTAAAAAATAAGAAAATTTACTATGGATGCGCAGGCAGCCGTAAATGGTTGATCGGGGCAGCACCCAAGATAGATAGACATGGGATAATAGATAAAATGTTATTATACATTGAAAAAGAAAAAAGAATAATTAATGTATCATTTAATATCAATTCCTTTTCGGTAAATTTTAAGACTTTATTGACCAAATTTTCATTCAAATGAGCGCATAAACAAACTATACTACGTTTCCTACATTTATAAGGTATAATTAGTGTATAATATTATTCTGAAAGTTCAGAGTTGAATTTTGTTTGTTTGCTTGTTGTCGACACAAGCGTTTAGATTTCATCAGTATAATGTTCGTGGAAATTTTATGTTGTATCACCAAGTTTGAGTCGTCAGCCTTGATAAGTGTGTTCAATTGACCTTGAAATTTCTTGAAAATATAGTTTTTTCAAGGTGTAATTTTGCACATTTCACTATCATTTACTATTGAAGAAGACAAAATTGCTGACGGTTAGATAGCCGTAGTTCTTGATAAGTGAAGGCCTGCAGGAATGTTGGTTTCCAAAAGTGAGAGAGTAAGTTTTTCATGCGGGACTTTATCAAGGTCAAATGCAATAATAGTGATTGCATCACACGATTTATAATCTAAACATTTTGTCACTGAATCAGGGATTTCAATATAAAAGCTTTGCTTCTGAAGCCGTGCTGATGTGTTGGATTAGTGTATAATTTTGAACTTTTGAAGGAGTATGATGCTGATAAGATTTTCAAAAGAACAATTTAATATGTAATAATATATTTTGTTATAAACACAGAATAAAAAAGATAAAATAATTCAATTATAAATAATTTGACAATATTTATTACACATGCCATGTGCTCAGATGGGAAAAAAGAGTCAGTATCGTCACTCATCGATAATGGAATAAATAAGGTGGCATTATGCATATTGAAATAAACAAGACTATTTATCAAAACATAACAAATTTCAGAAGAATGTTTTCAACTTCAGAAATATCTAAATTAGATTTATAGGTTTAGTTTAGCTAAATAACACTTCAAGACTATTAAACTTGAGGCAAGTTTAAGGCAGTAGAACGAAAAACTAAAATCCAGCATTGGAATATTGATTAAAATACTAACTATGAGGGTGTCAATTATTAGAGTATAGTAATAAGTACGATATGAACTTACGTCATGAACGAAATATTGGGAACAAGTGACTAAATAACGCTTAAAATGTCAGCAATATAGAGCTTGATTTTAACAAATAAATTACATGTCAATATAATGTACATGTTTTTTCTTTTCTATTCACTTCTGGTCTATCTATTGCTTTTCAAAAAAACTTCATTTTCAATCTTTAGAAGATAAACAAATAATCCACGGAATGAAAGAAAAGTACATGCTAAAAGTTGAGAAGCCATTTAAATATAATAAATAATGACCAATCTGTTAGGTATCACAATGAGATAAATTATGCGGTTCAAATTGGCTCCCGATATATAAATAAAAGTTGAGTTCATATGCAAAAATTGTAAAGTGTTAATAGATGATCCCCGCAATATCACACCAAATTAAACATCACAATGAGGCATAATTGATATTGGCAGAGAAGTTGTGGATAGGGAGAAATGAAATGCAGTGAAGGAGATAAGAAGATCAATCTCATCGTTGTGAATCTCGATTTTTGTATTTTCTTATTCAGAAATATGATATTGATTAGAACAACATTGTAGGACTATTTCAAATAGAATGTTGAAGAAGGTTGGAAATTTGACAAACGAAGAGAAAATGCCCTGGTGGGTCGAAGAGTAAAATATTTGATTCCAAAGTACACGTCCATTCTCAGATATTGTAGCACTGAGGACAGAAATTGGCTTTGGTGGGAATGCTTGAAGTGGATCCTCTTCTTAATGCGGTCTCTCCATATTTGACGCCAATACCAACCGTATCAGGATCAATTGCTCCGTTATCTATGCGTGATAGTATTTGTCTAGCGGTGGAAATGAAGCTATCCGCAATATTTTCACCAGTAAAGGCGGAAGTTTCCATAAATAAAAGATCATTTTCTTGCGCAAATTGACCAGCCTCTGAATAAGTAACTTCGCGCGTAGCTCCATTGTCCAGGTCGCGCTTATTACCAATCAGAATCACGGATAAATTCCTATTAGACAAAGCTCGTGCATCAGCTAGCCACTTAGATACTGCATTGTAAGAATCGCGATTAGTGAGATCATAAACGAGTAAAACGCCCGCAGCGCCACGATAATATGAACGGGTAACAGATTGAAAGCGCTCTTGACCTAAAATAAGCATCAATTAAAAATTAAATTGTCTATGACGTATGACTTGATAAGCGAGTAACTTAAAATCTACTTAATTTAAGATTTAAAAAATATAGATTAACTAAAATTTTGACACGGATTCATTATATCGATAATCAATAATATTGCCTATGGATAACATAAACAAATTCTGAAATGCAATAAACAATTGAGTATGTATTGTTTAGAATAATACTTTTAGCATCACCTGTTAATTACATAGTGTTGAATGATTACTCTGTTTAATATCTATCTATCATCTGATTAATTTTATATTAACCACAGATAATTTTATTGACTAAGAAACAAATTTAAATTACCAGCAGTATCCCAAATTTGAAGTTTTACAGGCTTTCCAGATATACTGACCACTTTACTACCAAATTCCACTCCAATTGTATGTGTAGAATCTGCTTTAAACTTGTTTTCTAAAAAGTGATGCAATATACAGGACTTTCCAGTGCCAGCATTTCCAATCACCAAAAATTTGAACAAGTAATCATAACTTTCTCCCATTTTCATTAAACATTCATGAATCAACTAAAATTATAATACATAAAAGGAAAATTTAAAAAACCCATTCTATAAATAAATCCAATATAAAGGTACAATTTTTATGTCCCTGTACAGTATTTCCAAATTTTAAGTGTTGCATTTTATTAATGATTTTTGAAGCCATGTACATTTTTTCATAAAAACGTTGAAAATAACTTTTTAATATAATAGAAATCAATAGAAATCAGGAGTTTTTTCAGGGTGAAGGCTATATATGTATGCGATATGCTAGCTGCTGAATTCAACTTTTAATATATTGTTAGGTACTGATAGATCAGTAATCTATTCATAAAGGAGATTCATAAAAGGTTTGATTAAACAACATAAAGTGATTAAAATATCCAGCAAATTTAAAAGTTATTTATTCCTATGTCAATTGCGTTTTTTACTAATATTTATCTAGACTTAATCTAGATTTGGTTTCCAAAATATGTTTTATGTAATATCCTATTTTTGCCAATATTATGTGCTAAATGTTTAACTTTAAATAACATTATTTCATATATATATATTTTATTAGATATTATGCCATCCTAATAAAATAAATAATTATTGAATAATATATTGTACTAGATTTGTTGTTCAGCATACATGTACAAGTTTTAATTTTATTATAAATATGACAAGTAAATAATATAATAGTGTTTATACATATTTCACAAGATTGATTAAAATCTCCGGATGAGGTATATAATATAATATGATAATATATTTGTATAAAAAATATAATATAATAGTCTAAGGAATATAAAAAATAATTTATTTCAAAAATATAAACTGTATACTGCAAATTAAAATGTCAAACCACATTGACAAATGGCCAGTATAAAGTTATATAAGTTAATGATATTAACATAATTCTAAAGAATTACTAGCTTATTACTTACTAATTATGTTAATATCATTATAAAGGCAGTGCAGTGGCACATTTGTGTATTTATATAAGTTAATGGTGCTATTCTGATTCATTGATCTTGTGCTTTAATGTGACATTAAAAATTCTTATTTAAAATGATGGTTTAAACAAAATTCATTACCATTATGAAAATTATTTATCCTATTTTATTAAATTAATTGTATTTAATAGCTATTATAGTGCAATATAGACTTTCCATGTAGATTGAATCTGTGAAAAATGCAAATACAGACAAGTTATATCAACAAGTAAATGTAATCCATATCTGTACCAGAATATAAATTGTTACTGATTACACTGTTACTTTTTGCTTACAGTTAAACTGTAGTTACAGTGAACAATTTGAGTCAAAAATAAAATATGCAAGTTCAGTCAAAAGTTTGACAAACTTTAAAAGGATAATTATATTTTAAAACTTGACAGAGGGAAATTGTCAAAAGACAATATAAATTAGTAAAGTTCATAAAAAAGACTATTTTTTAATGAAATAGGTATTATTATTAATAAAAATTTTAATATCAAAATTGGATTTCTAAATTATCGAATTATACTATACAGCACTCTTTTCATAAAGCGCTGTAATAATTTTTAAAGTTGCGCTGTTGCACATCAGCACTGATATTGTAAGATGATTTAGTACCTAATTACCGTATTAAGAGTAACGAACTTGGAACAAAATTTTTTGATGTTTTTAAATTAAAAACATTTATATAAACAGTAAAACGTAAAACAAAAACAAAAGAACAGTTTGACATAAGAAATAAATTACTGATTTTTGAATGCGTATAATAAAGTACAATCCAATAATTTCTGAAATCGATTATATCCACATATATCCACATATACAATATGATCAATTTCGGCCTCCATAACAAATAAACCTTTATTAGTGCTTTAAATAGATAGGTTTTTTTGTTTTACTAAATCAAAGTAATTGTTGTATTAATATTGCACTATTTGTAATTAATCTAAATGTGATCCTAGGTATCCTGAAGAAGTTAGCATTTATAATAAGGATTTGATGACGTTACTAGAGTCAGATTCAGAGCAACAATACTATGCTTGC
>JAYMFX010067447.1:0-14003 GCA_036784945.1 Monocelis spectator
CTATTCTCTATATGCTTTTCAGCTTTCGGGCTGCCATTTATAGAAAATATATACTCTTCTCTCTCTCTCTCTCTCTCTCTCTTCATATATCTCTTTTAGAGAGACCCCCACTAAACCAAATTATTTAAAATTTTGTATGCAAGGAGTCTTATCCGATACTAGGTTTCATTAAAATCGATCCACTACATCACAAGATATGGCCGGGCAGAAATCCCATTTTTTCGTAGTTCATATCTTCTTCTTCAAATAATTTTATCAATTAACTGATTATAATTCAGATCGTTATGGGTAGGTATATATACTAAAATATAGGTATAGTATAGGTATGATTATAGCAAAATAATTATTTTTTATAGAAAACAAGAAATTGAAGAGTATAGGTATAGGCACAAATAAGTGTAGGCTACTTAAATAATTTTATTCATGTAAAGAGATGTATTGAATATAATTTACATTAATATGCATATCAAAAATATAAGCATTTTTAATAGAGCATTTAAGTTTTCGAGCATATAGTTACACCAGAGAGGTAAACTTTGGGAAATGTTATTTTTATTATTATGAATTGAATATAATAATAGGTTATAAAGTAAGCAACGAACCAAAAATAGGTAGCCTAGATATAGTTTATTTTGATCGATATCATTATATAGTTGTTTGAATGATTTGGCATTTAAACTTACTATAGCAGCTAGGTAGACGTATAATGATTTAATTAAGATCGGTATGGAATTAATTAATTAAGAAGCCTTAGTGAAATATAATATCTAATAATATTTTTGACTGAACTTAAACTTCCATAAATCATTCTCTAACCATTTTGTAATCATTTGTAATCACATGGGAAAACATCGTGAGGCAATTATTCAGGAAACTTTCCGAAAGAGAATCGAATTTCCAAATCTCTCCGAAAAAGTTCCCCCCAAAATCTCCAAACTATATAGGTACCTAGCCTTGAACAGAAATTAGAAATTTAGTTTCCTTGACATGTTCCTTCTAAATATGATTAATTTCATAGACATTAAATAATGTCTATACAATTAGATTCTATAAACATTAGTGAAAAAACTTCACAAAAATTCCTTAAAATTTACCATCCAGACAGCTGAAATAATCTGAAATTGGGATGATACTAAAATCCTTTTTAGCAGAGTGATAGGTAGTAAATTTATTTTAGGTAAGTGTTTTAATCTACAATTCTTAATAGCAATATGTTAGGACAGGCCATGGTAAAATAAAAGAATTTATTAGTATAGGTACTTAACAATAGTAATAGGTAACTTTCAGCTATTCTTACCTAAATTTTAACAATGATAAATATATAAAATCTATTATTACTTATTTGTGCACTGATGACAAATAAATAAAAGTACCTACCTACCTACCAAGCAACAAAAGTTAAAATTTTCATGTAGTAGGTAGGCTACATATAGATAATTCACTTAAAAAAATAAAATAAAAATAAACATAAAAACCAGCTACTTGGTATTGAAAATATTTGAAAGTGAAAAATCTTTTAATCTTGTTTTTAAAAGTAGGTCGCTGTAGATATGGAATAAAATCTATTTTGTCATTCCCATAAAATGATACTATATAAGTCATAGATATAATATAAGTTCTATTCATCATAATATGATATCTTATATGTTACCTTGTCAGAGACTTGAAATACTTCAAACTTAATTTGTATTTGTTAGTTAAATCTATTGGTCCACACTCTCTACCATTTGAAAAGTATATCTACCAGGAAAACATGATTTTTCATTTGTTCTTATTCTTTTGAGCCTAATTTTTTGATTAAAAAATGTCTCCTGGTTTATTGTCAATTTTCTTCAATTCACTTCACATATTTTCATGGAAATGTAGGTGTATTAGTTAGGCCTATAGTTAATTAGGACTTAGTGCTTTATTTCGAAGAACGCTTGCAGAATAAGTAGCATGTCCTATAAAATAGTAGTTGGTAATAGTTCATGGTTAAATAATTAATTAAAATATTATTTTTCATTAGTGTGGTCAACATTATGCCTATATACAGCACAACAGATTGTTGCTTTTGTTAATTCGTTGTGTTAAAATAAACTAGCGTCGTTCATTTAACACTGCTTCTAAATAATTAATAATGCCTCACAAACATGGACAATCTCACAAAGGCAAAATGTGCGCTGCTTTGGGCTGTAATAATCGTCTGGGTGACAAAAGTAAAATATATCCAGAAACAAAGTTAAGACTTCACCAATTTCCCACAAATATTGAGAGGTATTTAAATTAAAATGTACCTATAATGTATAGCTTGTATATTGATAACTTACCTGCTATTTTCACCAATTCTATGTAAATTAATTTTTTTTCATGCTCTCCTATAGGATCTCCTATACTTAGGTGAGCATGAAATGAAGTACCTATTGTAAGGTATTTTAACATTAAGTAATTTAATTTAATAGATGATTTATTATCCATTTTTAAAGGATAAAAGATTTATTTAAAAATTTACAGTAAAAGTGAGACTGTGGTAATGATGGTAGGTACCTATATGACTACAGGTTGTATGCATAGCTTAAATATTGAATAGGTAAAGACTATAGGGTAATTTTTAGGTATTTCCTTTAATGTTCTAACTGTATGTACCTACCTATTTATTATTTTTAGCCATAGTAGTTATATTAATATTTATATAATGTATAAGTTGTAGGTAACTATATCATAATTTCTTAGCTATAATGGTGTAGCTATAAGCATAAATAAACATTTTTTTTAAATTAAACTATTTTAAATATCTATATCTCTATACTCTTTAAAGATAGAAAAGTAAATTATAGGTATATGTATATGTATAAATAGGTACTTACCTATATTGTTGTTTATTCTATAAATATGCTAAACTGATGATAAAGAAATTATTATAGGTACATATAGGTACATAAGTTAGCTATAAGTTATACCATTCTATAAGGCATGTTTTGCAAAATTATGAATAAATATCATACCTCATGTTTTAAATGATACCTATTTAAGTTTCAATTAAATTTTTGAGACTGATATATAAACAGATGAATAGGTATTAATTTACCTGTCCACAATGTTCAAAAGAATAGACCAATTAGATTTTTCTAGGTTTTTTATTTAATAGGTAGGTGAATACTGGGCTATTATTTTAGTCTATTATATCTCTCTATCCAAGATGAAATAGGTATCTGACTCTAACAGGTGATTATTTTAACACTGTACAAATAGGGATAATAATAAATGACATTCTAAATAACCTTATATAATTGGTGTTGACTGTAGCTATTCACTTATATAAATTATGTATGTAAAAACATAGGTATACCTACACACAGAGGGTATACATACCTATCATACATAGTTCCATTGCTTGCTTTCTTATAAATATTTTTAATTGACTATTTTAAATGAGCATCAATGTTTAGTTGCAAATGAAGATTGGGATGGGATACCTATATGGTACCTATGTAAACAAAATTTTTAAGACTAGGTAGATACCTACCTAGTCTTAAAATGCATGCAACTTGTTGATTAGCTGATATACCTAATTAGTGAATAGGTGTAGGAATCCCACATTGCACCTACTGCAGAAATGAAATGTTTTGAAAGTTTACCTAGATATTTTTATTCAATTTATTTATTATTTCCAAAATACGCATATTCTCTTGTTTCTTTGTAGATGCAAAAAGTGGATCCATGAAATAAAACGAAAAGATTTAGAAAACTTAGAAATCATTAATTTTTCTCGTAATATGGTTGTCTGTAGTGATCATTTTAAGAATTATATGTATAATAATACGCAAGATCGTCTATCAAGTTTACGGCATAATGCCTATCCAGAATTGGTGAATGTTTCAAATCCTCCGTCACCACTGAGTCACAAACGAAGATCACAAGTTCAAAATAAAAAGATCGTAGATATAGAAAATGATCTGGTAAATCCTCATTTACTAATAGATTTCTTTTTAAGTTCCTTAAAGTATCTCATTTAGGTAATTGAATCATTTTTTGAGACGATAAATTACTAATTACTTTAGCCAAGGAGCATTAGAGACGTTATTTTGTTTTATTATTTCGTTAAATTATGTTACAGGAGACGAAGGCTCCATATTATATTGGTAATTTGGAATACAGGGCCGATTTAATCGAAAGGTAAATTTCATTGCTATTTCTGATCCTACAACATTCTGATATCATAGAATTACTACTTTTTAACATAAGATAATTGTTTGATAAAGACTTTCTCTAAAATTATCATTTAGGTATTTCTATAGGTAGGTATCTACCTATATTTAAGAATGATACCTAATCTGTTTAACCAGAAACAATGTTGTGCCTATCTTCTTTATTTCTGTTTAAATATATTAATGCAGAAAATAATGTAACTTATTACATACTACTGTTACATAACATTCATAAGAAGAATATTTATGGTAAATATTCTTATAAACTTGATTTAGTACTTATTTGGGTACTCAAGAATATTTTCTAAATCACTAACTTTAAGTTTGCTCTTAATAAAAAGTCTTAAATATAAAATTGAATTTTAAACTTTTAAAAGCACCATATACCTACCTACTTATCTAATCAGAATTAGATTCAGTGACATTTGATAAAATTTTAGAAACATGTTTTAACTTGTTTTTATAACTGTTTCTTTATATCTACAATGACTAGCTAGGTTAATTCTTTCTCACCTGACACCTAGTAGTGAACCCCTGATATACCTATAATTTAAACTCTCACTCACCTCTGAGTCAGTCACTCAATTTAGGTTTAATGATATATGTGTGACTTTCTCAGATTTTAAATCTAATCAAAGGAAGCTTGATTAGATTGAGTGATTTGATCTGGAATGACCAAGCAGGGTTTATTCATTTAGTTCAAATTATATGAATAATACTTGTATACTGTAGTCTTTACTCAAAGTTTGAATTGCATAATTTGTTTTACCTGTAAAGTACTTAACCATTTTTGACCAAGATGATTCTTTTATTTTGTTTCTCATAGATTTAAGATTAGATAATTTATTATGAATAATTATATAATCTGAGTGAGGCTGTGTCAAAACTGAGTTAACATAACCTGGTTATCCTTCACCGGGGATTCAGATATAATAATTTAAGAAAAATGAATTTATTCATATCACATATTCAATATTCACTATATTTTATTGTGAATGAGTTTGTAATTCTTCTTAAAATATTAAATTTAGCTTAACTTTATGCTATTATGTCTCTCTATCCAAGATGAATTATCTGACTAACAGGTGATTATTTTAACACTGTACAAATAGGGATAGTAAATGACTTCTAAATAACCTGAGATAATTGATGTTGACTGTATATACTCACTTATATAAATTATGTATGTAAAAACATATAGGTAGGTACATACCTACAAATAAGAAATGCTCAAAATTTTAACATGTTGATTTCTATTGCTATACAACCAAATTACCAAATGACACAATTGTTTGAATCATTTTGATAACTGCATCTAACTTAACTTGAGAACATTGGTATAAAATTCATCTTTTAATTTCATTGAACAAATCAAGATTTTATATTTTGCTGTTGTTGATGAAAAAGAATCATTTTCTTTTACATTAGATAGTTTAGTATGCCAGAGTGTTATTTTATTTTGTTTGGTCATATCAAAACTTTTAATGCATCAATACAATTGTTTAGTAAAAGATTTTTTAGATGCCTAGAAAATGCTCTGTGTATAAATGCAAAACAAATTACCAGACTGGAAGTAAAGGAAGAGTTTATGGCTTTCCATCAGACAAAGAAGAGGCACATAGATGGATTGAAGCTTTACCAAATCATTTAAATGTGGGTATATTTTATAATAAATATTTTTATTGTCATTCATATAATTGTTAGTTCTGGTAAAACTAATTAAAAATAGGTATATTTGTAAACCTTAGAATGTTACAAAAAATATGGGAGTGTGTGAAAATCATTGGCCTGTGATTGTACCAAAGGTTAAACGCTGTAAATACTTGATTCCAGCTATACCTCCTTGTATTTTTACTGATATTCCTCCAGGCTGTTCAATTCAGAATCAACCTGGTAAGTGTGATATAATTTGTTACCTAAAAATAGTATCACGCGTTAAAACTCCTGTCTATACTCCAGTTAGGTTAATCAGACCGTTTTTATGACTCTTTTTTCATGATTTCATATATTTCTTGAATTCATACAAAGTATCCGAGATATACCTATCTATATAAAAAAATTATTTTATTCATGTGAATGCAGCGAAATTGATTACTTTCTGCATCTCTTGGAGAAATGTGCCAAATTTTCACGAAACTTGATTATTTATTTCAGGTTCGAATAGGAACGTTGAAAAAACAGGAACATTAAACTCATCGGCAAGGAATATAATACTTTTTATTGCAAATTTGTGTAATAACTTTAAAGTTGAGCATTTTATAATTTGTGTATATTTGGGAATAAATCTATTTTATAAATATAATTTTGACTTCATTTGATTTCCAAAAAGTTATAAATTCACAATTATTTTATGCGAGTACATTTTTTCAAATCGGCCCTGTATTCAAATTAACTGAACATATATAACCTGCGTCTCCGGATACATGATATAAGAAAATTAACATATACCTACCTACCTATATCACGTAGGTAATCACGTAAAATATCAAAGACATCTAATGGTTTAAAATTTTAAATTAAAGTAACCTTCAAGTTACTCATTTATACTATAGGTACCCACATTGTAAACAGTGTAAAAGTTTATTATGCCTTATGGTTTTACTGAAGTCAAAGGTTGTTACTTTTATATTGTCATTAATTGTTATTGTGCATATTTCGTTTAGAGTATCTCAGATCACATGGTGGCTAGTCCACAGCATATATCATCAAACGCTGAGGTTTCTGAAATCGATTCTCATTTCATTTCAAGTGATACTCTGCCAATATTTCCATCGTGTTCTTCCTCTGATATACCGCCAATTGGTGTCGGTATGTGAAAATAAGATTATTAGATGTTCATTGTAGGGATATCAATCTTTCGATTTGTTGCATTATTTTTATACCACAATATATATATTTAATTGTAATTTCTATTCTGATTATGCCACAATTAGATTCTGACCCACCTACGTCTGATGAAGAATCAGACAGAATTCCAGAAAACTCGATTCAAACTGCAGAGTATTTGCCTAATCAACTACACGAGATGTTATGTTATTGGCACGCTCCCGGAGAATTAATGCCTTGTTTGCACCTGTCCTTTTCATCCGCTGAACTCTATCAACATGTTACTGAAGTGCATATCAAGCCATTTAAGAGTCTTGTCAATTGCTATTGGAGAAATTGTACCAAAAGGTTTACCTATCTCAACATGCACATATTTTTATTGCATCATGTTCGCTGCCATATTGAGTTAAATATGGTGAACCAAGAACCTGAAAATCAAGTTATTCTCTCAAACCAGGATGTGGAAAAAGCAGGTAAATTTTCTATAATAATTGGATTATACACTTCCATTTTATTTTGTACTCTCTTTTTATATTCATTAGTATTCTTAGCATTTATCTCATTGATCATGTGAATTATATCAAGAAAACATTTTATTTATTAGTTCATCATATTCAAACTCTTGAATTCAATTCTACTGCCTGGCCTTGAATATTTGATTATTTGTAGTAATATTTTATGCATCTATTAACGTAATATTCATCAACTTATATCAATATGCAAAAATTTCAGATTTCCCATTAATTCCCACTAAAGAAGTCCAATCATGGCCGTGCAATTTTTGCGATCGTGTGTTTACTAATTTGAATGGGTTGAGTCGACATTTGAAAAAACATGCGCGTAAGCATACACAATGTCGTATTTTCATTTAATTCTCCCAACCCAATAATTATGTTATAGAGTTGAGAAAATATCTGTTTATATAGTGTGAATGTGAATGTGTAGACAAAATATGATCGTATTATACTGTCATGCACGCAAAAATAAGGGATTAAAACTTCGCTGCCGATTTCAATTTCAGACACTGAACTATTCAAACGGACCTGCCAATGGAGGTCTATTCTTAATGATAAAGAGACCTGTATGTTTACAGTCTATGATTGGAAAGATTTAGTTGAACATGTTGGAACTACACACTTGCCTTATGATGAAACTGAACCCATTCTATGTCTATGGGCAGGCTGTCAGAGGGGCACTCGTGTCCCAAGAGAACGCTTTATTGATCATCTAGGCAGTCACGATGTTTTGCCGGCATTTGATTCTTCTGACAATTGTCTGCGGACTTCATGTAACAAAGGTTTGAAAATAGCATAGTATTTAGATTAAGTTATACTGTGAGCATTATATTCATATGGTTGATAACTATATATATTGATCATGATGTACATTGATTTTCTAGATATTCGCCCATCTGAGAAACCTGCATTGGAATACTCAATATGCGGTATCTGTAATAAAAAAGTGTTTAAAAGGAAATATATCCACCATATGAGAGTTCATGCACGTAAGATCCATTTTACTTTCTATAAACACAATAAATACCATCCTTATTTTTCTATTCTATCAAATATATAAATTTGTACCACAGCTTTAATTCGTTAGCGATTCAATTTTTTAAATTAACTGTTTCTAGATGAGAAAATTATGAAGCGCATTTGCTTATGGCAGATTAATGGTAAGACTTGTCAATTCGTGTGTTGGAAGTGGACGAAGCTGATTGAGCACATGAGAATGTGTCATTTTTCTGTTATGAATTCGAGATCGCCAGCGTTTTGCTACTGGAAGGGATGTAATAAACCGGGCCCCTTCAGTAGAAGCAGTATACTTCAGCACTTTGCTTGTCATGATGTTGCATTTACATTTTCTTGTAATTATATTAAATGCGAAAAGATTTTTCCGTCCAAGAAAGAATTGAAAGAACACCTTAAATCTCATGAAACACGTGAGTTAAAAACACGATACACTGACTAATAACATACGAAAATAAACATTAATAAGTATGCAGGAAATTGATGTTAGATCATTAAATGCGGAAATGATTGAATCATGAATGGTTACGTAGAATCCAACGTGGTTTAATCCAATCCAATCTTATTCACGAGTTTCATTCGTGATTAGAAGACAGCCATTGGTTGTCTTCTTAGCGAATCACAGTTGAGTATTCGTTGATGATTGCAGAATGACTGCCACTCTATATTCACATAATAACTGGATTACATCTCTATGGTAGAATGTGCTTCATTTTTTAACCTCGTGCCTTCTTTGTCATCTATTTTTCGTGATGCATTTTAGAGGCTCTTAATTGTCTATGGCTCGTAAATCAGAAAATTATTTGCAACGAGATACTGGGCGATCCCCTCGCCATGAATTACCACCTACGACAACATCTTAACTCTGAATCTGTTGACGAATTTAAATGCTTGTGGGCTGGTTGTCCCAACGAAGGACAGACATTCAAAAAGGTTGATCTACTCCGTCATTTTCAAGTGCACGTGTCTAAACAAAACAAAACAGCTTGTGTTTTTGTTTCGCCTGATGTAGTGAAACCAAAATGTATGCGTTTATCTCTGTGTCTATATGTACTTTGTTTGTTTGTTATATTTGAAGAACATGTTATTAAAGGCATGCAAGTGTAGGTAAGGAGTATTTGAGAGTTCCCATTTTAGAAGCTACTGAATACCTACTGCAAACTATTTCACTTTTCCCCACCAAAACAATTCTAGAAAATTCTAGAATCACACACGAATTGATAAATTATTCTGATATAGTTTTCCAGACACAGAATTCTTAATTGACCCAATTACTAACTGCATAATGTAAATATTATAGTAATCTATTATTCTGTAATTACTGATAATTAGTAAAATTAATATAAAGTTAAAATTGAGAAGTGTATTATTTTTACATTATTAGTTTTTGTTTCTCTTTTTAGATAATTTTTGGGATACTCGCATGAAGATTAAAAGAGCTCAAAACCATCTAAATAATATTCGTAAAAATCAAATGAAGGATGGAAATGTTAACAGAAAAAATCACAATAATATTTCCCCAAAACAGCCCACTGCGCCACAATATTTGGTCAAAGCAGACATAACTCCGCATAAAAGACTATTTGACGACTTTTTATCCGATGATATTGAATGTAATTTAAAACCAATAATTGATTTTCCAGATGAAGTTGAAATGTCAAGTGTGGTAGATTTTCCGAAAGACTACATGAAATTATTCAAACATTTATAAACAAATTGATTCTGTATTTTAATGACATTTTTTAACTTTCTTTCAAAAGTATACATTAGTAATAGCATCGTGTTACTGATTTGTATAGTATTTATAATAAGTGCTTTCGTACTTTCACTACGGGTGACAGTACCTATATATTGTTATACCACCGATATATACTTTCTTTAATCTAATTGTGTGATGATGTCTAATTAACAATCAATAGTTCGTTATTTTTGTTCTAAAGAATTCTATCTTTGTTATTTAAATATATTTCCTGAAACATTGATTGAAGTTCTAATGCTACGTAGCTGTATCTAAGCGGAGTTGGCTGAAATTTGACAGACTGCTAGTCAAGGTATGATCTATTATACTCTAAGAGCAAAACCACAATAAGACTATATCATTTATCTTAAGATTATACTATACTTTTCGATAATATACCCTAAGAATGTTTCATTATACTTAGTGTTTTACTGCCTAAAGTTATTTAATATTTATTCGGTCGTTACCTTCAAACAGAAAAACGATCGTCAACTTTTGCTTCTGATACAGTAATGTTTATATAGTATTATTAAACTGTCTACAGTCTAATATCTTGATACAGTTTCCCAAATTTATTTTTAAAGAGTATTTTAACACAATTTCATCTCTTTAATTGATTTAATGTTGATAAAACATATAGCAGAATATGTAATAATTTTTTTTCAGAATATTTTGTGTATACATATTATTTAGGCATTACAATAGCAATTGAAATTCATGTTATTATTATTATTTAAGTTAGACTTTAAATTATGATTATTTGAAATGCCTTGATACCAACCATAAAATATTTTCTAATTATGCTGTTTTAGCACTGAATTTTACATTGCTAGTGAATATTTCTGTTGCTACTGCTATAGTAATTATATATTGATTTATTTGAATAGAATGAAAATAGGGAACATTTCATCAGGGATCATGTTATTTGCTATTTTAAAATTGATCAATAATAATATAGCTTAATTTAGGATACAAAATTGATATATTTTTAATTTCATTTAATTAAGAAACATATAGCTCATTCACTACATTTTAGTTTTGTCATTCTTATACATACAGTAATACAATATATTTTGATCTACTTTATTATTTTAGAGCACCATGGATGGATATGAAAGTGAAGGTCTTCTTCATGAACAATTTATGCGTCAAGCCTCTCTAACACCTGATAAAATTGCAATTATTGACAATAAAGGACGTCAAGTCACTTACAAACAACTTGATGATTGGACTACCAAATTAGCTTTACACCTCAAACAAAAAGGTCTATCTGAAGATAAATGTGCAGCCATATACATGAACAAAAGTCTAAAGTATATTGTGTCATACATTGCTATCTTGAAAGCAGGTATAAATTTAGAATATATTTTAATAAATAATAATATAATTTTAATATTGCTATTAAGGAATGTTGTCTGTAAATGTATCTATTATATATTATTTTCAATAGGAGGTGCTTATTTACCTATTGACACTTCTTATCCGCAACCTCTTATAACTGGAATTGTTTCGGAAGCGGAACCTGTGGCTATATTAACCACTTCTCCGCAGTCAAAGCTTCTTCCTGAGTTTAAGTCTTTGACTGGTTCAGTTGTGCCCCATCTTGTTATTTTGGAAAATGACTGGGAAAATTGGCTTATGCATCTAGAAGAAACTTGTACAAGTCCTAAATCATCTCAAACAAAACCTGATAATTTAGCTTTTATAGTATATTCATCAGGAACTACTGGCAAACCTAAAGGTATTTGCAAATTATGTACTTCATATTTTATTATTGCTAACAACATACATATTATTCAATTAAAATTAATTGTATATTCATATCTTAGGCATTGCTGTACCACATCGTGCAGCTATGTTTTCCTACTATTGTGGTTTTGAAAAATATCCATTTGTTGAACAAGAAAGAGAAGGTTGCAATGTCTTCTTTGTTTGGCAGCTGTTAAGACCTCTTATTAAAGGTATGATTCATCAAATCGATATTAATACCATTATTGTACCGCTGCATGTTTCCTTAAATCACATGTAGTAGATAATTCCATTCAGGTCACACCACATGCATAATACCAGATGATGTGATCTACGATCCAAAGAAACTTTTGGTATTCATCAGGGAACGTAAGTTAACAAGAATGCTCTTCACTCCTTCTCTGTTAGAGGCAGTGTTGGAAGAACCTGAAGCCACAGTGAAAGAAGGATTTCAATCAATGAAGTTAGTCATCCTTTTAAGAAAAATAACTGCACCAATTATTAAATACCTTTAGTACTGTCAACATTCAAATCTTTATAATAGGTATCTTCGACTAGTGATTATTAGAATTAAAGGCTGATGAAATATTTTCTAGGCAAATTTGGCTATGTGGAGAAGTGGTTCTAGTAAAACTACTGGAGCGCTGTCTGTCATTGTTGCCATGGTTGCAAGTTGTGAATCTTTACAGCATATCAGAATGTCATGACGTGGCCTTCTCTGATTTGACAAAGTTCTATAAAGATGTTGTTGTAAGAATTTCATTTTTTTAATATTTTATTTTTTACACCCTTTACGAACGTCTAATTGATTAATGTGGAGTTTAAAATTAAACCATCTACTACTACTATCAAATCTGTACTAGTAGTAGTCGCAAGTTTGTTATCGTTTAAACTGCCAATTTATCAATTGGATGAATGAAGAAAGTAGGGCTTTTGACGTGATTGTTTTGGCGTTTAAGAAAATTCCTCACAATCATTCAAGTAACTTTTTAATATTTATCATGAATTTCTTATATTATCACAGATGAAAGGTCATGTGAAGTCCAAATTTTGTCCAGTTGGTCAGCTCCTTCCAGGAATCACCGTTTATATTCTTGATATGGAGAAAAATGTTGTTCAACCAGTCGGTGTCCCCGGCGAGGTATTTCATTCTGCATTATATAGTGATTCATCTGTCTCGAGTTGAAGATTTAAATAAATAAGAATTGTATTCCATTACAATAATAGATTTGCGTGTCTGGACCTAATCTCGCCACCGGCTATGTAAAAAGACCCGATATGAATTTGGCCAAGTTCTTACAAATTCCTCCAACCCTAGTATCGAAACATGCCGCTCATAGTTCGAGAATGTATCGCTCCGGAGACTGGGGTTATCTTCTCGGTAAATGAATGTTGTTGTTTTCCATTTCTTTCTCAACATATGCCGCCTAACTGAAGGAAAATCAAAATCGTCATCAATCATCATTCTAATTTTGCATTTAGGTGACGGTACATTGGAGATCTGCGGTCGATGCGATTCTCTTGTGAAAATTCGCGGCTATTCCATCGAGTTGTCGGCTGTGGAGTCTGCTCTATTAACTTTGGACACTGTGCGAGCTTGTGTCGTTCTAGCGCAAGGTGAGGAGGGCGAGGACAAGCGATTAGTGGCTTACATTGTTCCGGAGGGAAATCCTTTGAAGAGAGAGTTGAGACAGGCATTGAAGAAAAGAATACCCTTCTATATGATACCCAGCTATTTTATTTACCTTTCTGAGTAAGATGCGTCGATGTTTTTTATTCATTTATATTCACGATATTAATCATTCGGTAGTCCGCCTATCATATTCTCCTATCCATAGAGTAATAATACCAAGAATACTCTCTAAAACACAGAAACGCATATCGCTGGTTTTGACCTACCAACGCGCACAATTTCCTATCTCCGCCATTATAAAACCATGAATTAAAAATTGACGTCACTCCTGAACGCCTAGT
>JAYMFX010067558.1:0-14002 GCA_036784945.1 Monocelis spectator
TGGTTAACTAAAACAGTCGCTCTGATTGGCTCCCACACATACAACACTCGCGGACCAATCAGATCAGATTATGATTGGAAATCAATGAGAATGTAGAAAAACCAAAACAATTGTATTGGAGCTTCGTATATAATTGCATGTTGTTGATTGTTGTTTGCTATCCCTATGAGTGTTTTCATTTCTTAATTTTAGAAGAATATTGTCACTCGTGCAGCAAACAACAGTCGACAGCGTCGATTTCGTAAGCGATATCATAAACAAATGCAGGCTGTTAAACTAAACGAACCTTTCTATCAATCTTAGGTACTTATATTTATGAATATTAATTCATTTATTTTCCCATTGTTTCTGATGGAGTCTCTGACAGTGATGAAAAAACAGAATCATCAATGCCACTATAAGAAATTTTAAAATTCCAACGCGATCTTTTAAAATGAATGAATAGCCTACTATATTTAAGAAATTCTGCGCAGTCTATATTTAGTTTGATCTCAAAGTGACATGTTTTCGGGTTTGTTGTTTGCTCCTCTTGAGTGATTGTATTTCTTTAAATTTTAGAAGGGTATTGTCACTCGAGCAGCAACAAACTGTCGACAGCGTCGATGTTCTCGTAAACGAAAACAAGCTTATAGCCAATATGAACATCAAGCTTAGGTATAGAAATTGTATTTTTATGAAATAACGTTATTAACCATCTGCGAAAATATTTCCTTAAATCCATGTCTAATCGACTAACTTAGTTTCCGATTTCCTCGTCGAAAAAAATCGAAATTCTATTTCTAAGATAAGGTGCAAATCCGCATTAATCTATGAATAGAATATTTTATTGCCAGTGTTAAAATCAGAAACCTAATATATTGACCACCGTTTAAAGGAACCTTCCGATTCTATAGAATTTTAATACCCTATTCGATACGGAGAGCGGTTTTTTTTAAACAGCCAATCAAAATAAATTACATAGCAGTGTGTGATTGGCTCATTCAGTAATACTATTTGGCTATTAGGTACGTATCTGAGGGCGTATTATCAAATAAAATTCCATAGAATTTGAGTGTTTCTTATTGGTCTATTCTATGGAATTTTAATGCGACCATGAGTCAATAATTACATTCGTCTGTGGACGCCTTTTGTATGTGTGGTGGTGGCTAAATGATTTGTTTCTTGAAATTCAACATGGATTAATATTTCACTGAAGAGGCTGCTAGATAAAGTTAAACATTAAATAATCTTTACTAAATCGTGCTCGTATATTAAATTTAGCCAGATGTTTGCTTATTCCAGTTGATATCGATTTATCCTTGCGTCTTCATGCGGTGCGATGAATTAGGGCGTTATCGGATTTTTTACTTGTGTGATCTAGTTGTTTGACACCTGTAAATGTATTGTATACGTATGGAAACTAAATGAGATGCAACTTTTACATTTATATTAAAATTGCTGTTAAATAATCTTATCAACTTTGATAGTATGCAGTTTTGATTTGTCTTGATTTTAACCCTAAAATTGATATCAAATCTCTTTACTCATTTTGATGGAACAGGATGGGTTTCTTTAGATTCTTAAATATTTAGTATCACTATTAAAGGAAAGTGTTAAAACATCTTCTTTACTTTTACTTGAACATTTATTCATAGCTATCTCAGTTTAGAATTCTATTGATCTCAATTGATAGCGAATTACTTATTTGTCCATTTTTTAGAAATCTATTGTAACCCGTGCTTCATCTAACAGTCGTCAACGTCGCTATATGCGAAGAATGTCTGAAAAGTTCAACAGAAAATAATAGTCATAGGTACTTTCTGTTTCTTATTTTCTTAATTATTGATTAAAACATGAACACCTACCAAAATTTATGGGTAAATTTAACTAATAAGAAAGAGCTGTTAGTAAATGTTCGTTAAGATAGTGTTATTAGATCGCCCAAACTTAATTAATTTGATGTCTATATCTTATACGTATATACCTAACACGTTTTACTTGTTTAACAGTCTGAAACAAGACTCTTCATTTTCTATTACAGTAATAACTTCCGCAATAAGAGCCAATGTGTATTATCTCCAATTAATAAAAAATGTACCTACAGTTTTAAACTATTATTTTGGATCAAAATTAGGCAATTATTCCATTAACATTAGAAATTTTCATTCCATAGTGTTTAAACATTTCATCTTTAATCAAGATATTTTCAGACGTCATACTTTCTCCTACTAGTGTAACCAACCAAATTGACAATGCTAACTGCAAGCAAGCTATAAAAACACGGGGGAGAAGTTATAACTCAGTAACATCAATCTTTAGACTGCACTGTGGAAAAACAAAAAAAAGAATTACTGATCTTGCAAGAGTCATCAGTCAATCTCTATAAGACACAAACGGTGTTGTCGCCTGCAATTCGACAAAACTATTGATTATTCTTACCTTTGCAGAGGGAGTCGTCTTTAAGGCTTGTCAACTTACGTAAATGATAACACAAAACAGGAGCACAATATGGTAATCCCACATAATGAATGGTTCCACTGTTTTCAGTGAAACCTGAACAATTTAAACTTTCTAAAAAGAATATTTCTCTTACGTGTTTGTAAATAAATAATCCTACGCTCATTTATTTTTAATCCACGGACACCCTGAAATGATGTAAATTATTTCTACATGAATATTTTTGATAACCCATGTTTTCATTTTCTTTACACATATTTTAGAGAAAAATAGTCACTCGTGTAACAAATTCCATTAGACTGAGAAGATCCAAAAGGCGACGACAGTTGAATGATTAAATATATCAAAAATTATTGTAATTATTTTATAACTAACGGTATTCGTTTTCTCATTTTTCACTGTACATCGCACAACTTTATCATGTTTAATATTACATGCATTTGTTGTAACTGTTAATTTTATCATGCAAATATTGCTAAGAGCTCTGTATATAAAATTCTGCATTTAATAAATATTTGAGTTTTACAATTTACGATTTCATTATTATTAATAATACTAAAATGTGCTTATTTATAAAAATCACTGATAAACATTTTGAGGCATGGTGTAAAATAGAGTTGAAGTTTGAAACAAAGTTATAATTATATAAGGTAAAAAGAGAGCACATAATAAGAAACCATTGAAGATACGAAACAGTTATTTGTCCTCATGTTCGGGAGATCAATAAGGAACAGGCAGGTTGAGAAGATTATCTTCATTTGCTTTAATAGTCCAGGATTGGTCGATTCTTCTCTCTTATTTAAATTAGACTAAAACAGTTATTTTGACACAAGCATATTATTTTCTATTTCTTGTTTTTTAATTCACTCGAAAATACTTTTATATTTCTTAAAGTTCTCAGAGCGCAAACATGCATTGATTCGCTTTTTATGTGAATATTCCAATTTAGTTTATCGTCAATATGAATACTTGATATTTTAATATTTCTTAAAATGTGCTCGTATTTATCTAGGTTGTTTTGTCCCGGTTTAAAGTTGCCTATTTTTTTACTATATACCTAAAGTCGTGGAAATATATAGACATCGCCGATATTGCTGTTTGAAATTTCAATGATCATAGTCATTTAAATGCATTTTATTTAATTAATGTTCCTTAAGTATTCCTTATTTTAATGTTGTCAGATCAAATGAGTGAAATGAGGAAAAACGTAAAAATAAGTGTTGTTGTAAAGTAAAGATTAGACTTATTTGTCGATTGCTCTTAATATTTCACTTATTGTGTTATTTTAATATCATTTTATGAAATTTCATAAAAAATGACAGAAATATTCAGGCGTTTTAGTTTTATGAATGATACTGAATCTTATAGCTTTAAAACGACAGTTCTACGAATCTTAAAATCTATTAAAACTTGAAATAAAAAAACTCATCAGAAATTGCAAAAAGTTGTGGACGACCCAACCTCAGATTTGTATGTTAGATTTTAATTTTTAGCAATATAAATTTGTATGTTGTTGCTGAAAGTTAAATATAAATTAATTGATTTTTGTGAAAGTTCGACGTAACTATAGTTTAGCTGAATATAAATATAAATAACAAACAAAGAATTTTGTTTGTTCTATCTTACACCGTCAGCGCCATTAATTAAAAATGGCGGTAGCATCTAGTCTGGTTAGAGTTTTTGAATCTACTGTAAGTCCATATTTCATTTCTATTATTGCTAAATTATAATGTCTTTGCTTTCATATTTTTAAATTCTATATTGAAATTAATGTTTTAGTGTGAAACTTTTCCAAAACTTTATTTTTCTATCTTACCATATTCTCGAATCCCATGATCGACTTACAGTTCCTACAGAGCATATTAGTTCTTATTTTTTACATTATGTATAAATATTAGGGATAATTACCTGACTAAACTGTTTAAAAAAATGCTAAAAAGATTGTTTTAGTAATGATAAGACGAACTATAAGACTGGTTTTATGATATCTTAAAATGTATAATAATGATGCTTCTTAATAAAAGTGTTAATTTGAGGCCAAGTTGACCTGATTCCAACAGCTATTCCAAATTCTGGGATTTTATAAAATCCTAAAATTGAATTGGTTTGTTAAAATATATAATATGCAATATGTACAGTAGGGATGATTCTGATGCACATAAAAGCCAAACTTTGACTCCGTACATCTTTCCCAACATAATACTAAAATATCATGATAGTATCTGGTAAGGCATAGTAGCAAGCTTAAATGCATTAAGTTTTTTTAAAATATTAGCCTTAACACTGTTTTGTCTAAAACTAAATTACTGTTTCTAAACATATTTTAGGCACTGTAGTGCAAATATAAAAGTGTTAAATACTGTTTTATACTTCTGTACATAATAAGATGTCTTAACTGTGTATATCATCAACATATAAAATAAATGAACAAGCTGAGGATGCTCCTTGTGGCACTGGTAGGTAGGAAGATGTTTTGACTGCCTTTGATAGAGTTGTGACTGGAGATATTATCGGGTTCCACATTCAGTATGTTGATCAATGAATTCATTATATGTAGTAGAGTCGTGACTTAAAAGTTTGCTTTGACTTATGTTGGCTACCAAATTAACCAAACAATTATTTATGCAAATATGGAGGGATTGTAAAATGTGGCAAATTAAATAATTATACTTAATAATAAATGATAAAAATAAAATGGTAAGGAATATAAAAATGACAAATTAAACTGATTCAAATTTGTGTATAATAGTATTGAAATAATATTGTTACAAATGCTCTTATTCTTTATACAGTATTATGCATTTTGTTTTGTTTCATTTCTGTGTAATCTATCATAATCAAGAATTTTCCTTTATTTTAACTTTAAAAAAGCATCCAAATATTCACTGTGTTGATTTTTTATTATAGCTTCAAAGTGCTTCTGTGATGACAGATGACATGTCCCATATGGACATGTTGTATGCTTTCAAGATAACATCAAAACTACAGGAACATATGTTTGAAATACTTGTGCAAATGTTAAGCAATGAACTTTCTTCAAAGCCAATGATGCCTGCACTTCATGATCCATTTAAAAAGTCTGCTACTGTATTCCCTAACTTTCAAAGCTCCAACAAGAATTCATTCAATTTTGGTAATAGGTCACATATGAATGCTTTAAAAAGAAAACAAAAGAGGTTCCATTTACCCCAGCCATCTCATTTACAAAACCTTTCAACCCATTCTCAAAGGCATGTTCAAGTGAGTCTCTTTATTTACTTTTCAATTATGCCATGTACAGGGATGTTATTCTTCTGGGTTTTTGGAGGTGAAAACACCCCAAAAATACTAATCACATCCCTGCATGTAAGATGTGATAAATACAAAAAAGATCAAAATTAACTGCATATTTAACACTATTGGTGCTGACTAATTAATTGTGATCATTAATTCATATGGTTACACTCATCAAAATATATGATTTTTTAAACTCAATTGAATTAATTGCAGTTTATCTAATATTTTTACTTATTTGCTTATAGAATATACCAGTGTCATCAGTAAATGATAACAGATCCTTATCTCTGTTAGAAGAGTCAGTTTTAATGAACCCAATTTCTGATCAGCAACCATCAACTTCTCAAGTTGCTAATAATGCAACAACTTCTCTTTTTGATCAAAATAATGATGCAATGCCTCATGAAAATTCTAATCAAAATGATGTTGGAAAGGTAAATAAAATATTTCCATGTAAGCATTTAATTATAACAGTTAACTTTGATTGTAATGTTTTCTTCATTATTTCTGTTCAGTGTGAAATTGAAATGATGCATAGTTCTCATTCCCAAATTGAAAACCAGGGTGCCACCACTGAAAATTATACTGCTGTTGACTCAGCAGTGTCTCATAATCATTCAGCTGAATTATCTCATTTTGACAATTCAGAGCAAAATAATTCATTTTTTGGTCAGGTAAGAAATTTAGCTTAATTACTGACTTTAAAAAATTATTTATGAAAACTAACTCATCATAAATATCATTATTTGTAATTTCAGGATGAAATTCAGCTCATTGAAATAAAAGATGAAGAGGACATAATTGATGATATTTCCAAAGAGCAAAATGTTGACCTAAATTTTTCCACTAATCTTGGTGATCTAAAATACGCATCCATTTCTCAAGTTGCTGGTCCTAGTAATTCGAATCAATCATCAGATGGTGCATCTCAAATGGCTGGAAGTAAGTTATTATCTTAAGTCACAATTCAAATACATCATATTCATTAATTTCACCTATGATATTGTTTATTAAATTTCATTTATAGTCATAGTGGTACATCTTTATTGCAATCTTTATAGTTACTCTACACTGTTTGCTGGCTGTTTACATTCACTTCTATTAAAGTTAATTCAATTGAGATCAGCACCGGTTTTATTCACTTTCAAATTTAATGATATTTAGTCAGTTCTTAGCTTGTTAGCCTTACTTACCTCTGCAATATCTGTCTTCTCTCTTAATCTCTTGCATTGTCTATTCTAGGCCGGCCACCTCCCCTGCTTGTCTCTAGCCTTGTTCCTTCTACTCGTATTCCTGCTAGTCTGGCATCCTCTTGTATAGTTCTTGATAGTAAGCTTCATCGTCTCTTTCCCATTCCACCCACGAGGTGTAAGCGACATCCTCAGCGACAGTGTCGTGTCTGTTTTCGTCATGGGAAAAGACGTGATGTTCGGTACATGTGTGTTCAATGCAGTGACCATCCGGCACTTTGTGTTGGCGAGTGTTTTTTTGTCTATCATTTATCTCAAACTTTTTCACCTTCACTTTATGCAAAGAACTCTAAACGGCCATTAAAACGCTTAAAGATGGAATAGTGTCATTTTCGCTAGTATATTACAAGCTCGATTTATTGCGCTTTGAACTTCTTTTTTGTCTCTAAGCATTCATTTATATTTTTCTTATTCTGTTTATTTGCATTGTCTAATCTTTTTACTGGTTTAGACAGTTATTTTTCCTTCGTAGCATGATATATGTTTTATAGTCTATGAATTTAACCATGTCGATAAAATATAAATTTTGTTTTTTGCAATATCTAGTACCCTTTCAATCATTTTAATCACTATATTTACGCTTGAGATCAAATTTGGTGCACCTAATTAAGCTTTTTTGCATTAGGTGTTACCATAATGAATAATAATTTTACTTTTAAAGTCTACTTCTGTCTTTGTTGTTTTCTTTAATTATGTGACAAATACAATAAATGTTAACATTAGTATTTCTTACGCTTAAACTTTTTTGTTAATTCAAAATAATAAAAATCTGCATTTAAATAAGATAAGGGTTTAATATTAATTTACAACAGTAGTTTATGACATGGTCTACCTAACTGATTATGATGTAAATACCTAAATGTCAATTAGAGCAATTCGTGTGCTTACCTAATATAGATCCACAAAAATATGGTTATTTGTCTTCCTATTTCAAAAAATTACAAAGTTTGCAAAATTTTACTTGAAGTATTATCTTCACAATTAGAATATATATTTTATACTGACTTCCTAATTTAAGAGATACTACTATAATAATAAGTGCTATTTCGAGATTATTTTAGTCCAGTTAATTAAGAACTGCATTGTGCTGTTTGATGATTTCTTTCCTTTAAGACCATTTCTTGATTTTATGCACTGTTTTAAACTTCAATTAAAATTTTACATAAGAATTATTCATTCATTATATTACTTACAAAGACATCGCTTATGCATACAACATTATGAAATAAATTTACACAATACAGATGCATATACCGCGTTTTTTCAACGTTAGCAATAAAATCCTCCATTTTAAAAACATTAAATTCATGTTTTAGTATAGTTTTCTACGCATCCATGTCATATATATAACATGCATTGCTTCTCTGATCAGCTTCCCTGCATTTTCCGCAAAAAATACCTCCGAAAGAATTGGTTCCCAGACCTAGAAGACGATGTGTAGTATGTTACAGAGACAAACATTCCAAACTCTGCAGATTCTGTTGTCCACAATGTCCTGGTAGTCCTGCCTTGTGTCTGCCGAATTGTTTTCATTATTATCATCTCCAGTTGAGTCATGGCTTTCTCAATTCCTACAAATCCAATTGTTCCCGCCATTTTTAATTGATTCTAGTATCCTGAAGTGTATTGTGAAGTCTTTAAGGGAAACAGTTTTTATTTTTTCACAGTCTGTGTTCACTCAATCATCTTGAATAGTGAATTTTTCTATAGAATGTTTAATTCGTATGCGTATGTCATTAGCTAATGAGACATGAGGATATCAAAATCAGAATTCGAATAATTAAATAAAGATTCACCAAAATAATCAGCTTTAAGATGTGTTTTTGTCATTGGGGAATCATAAAGTTTAGCGGTTAGTCCGTATGAATATTCTAGACTTCAATAAATATCTAGGAATCAAAAAATTTATAACAATGAATTCACAAGTACGCTCTGAATCGATGACTGTTTCTCTTTAGGCCGTCTGATATCCACTAACAGTTTATGTCAATACTCAAATTCATATGTAATCGACAGCATTCAAGTGGATAATGTTATGCATTGTCTTCTTCCCATCCCCCCTACTCGTTGTAAGAAATTGCCTAGAAGAGCTTGCAAAGTTTGCATTCGTAAAGGAAGGAGACGAGATGTGAGATTTTTTTGTGCTCAGTGTATGGATCAACCAGCTCTTTGTCATAGCAGCTGCTTTAATGAATGGCACAAACAGGGGCAACCCTAAAATTCGTTATACTGCGTATATTTATCTGTAAAATTTATTAAATTTGAAAATCTTTTGAACTTTGTATGATAAGAATTTTTGCCAAGTTTTTAATCATGGAGAAATTGATAATAAACTAGATTTTTCATCCTTAGTTGGACTTCTAAGTTCGAATTTTGCATCTTCGTTCTCCGCCCTTATACTATCAGTCGTTGTCTTTTGTTAAAACTTTATCCTTTAGATTTTCTAACTGCTAGATAGCTTCAATGTTATATGACCTTTGGTTTGGTTTATCTCGTAATTGGCTGGCGCATATCATTTATCTGTTTGATTATGTCATAGCGTTTACTGGCCATTAAAAAGGTTCAAGTCTATTTTTTATGTAAAAATCAGTAAAAAATACCTATGACGTAATCGAATTATATTTATGTTAATGCTATATAGTAGTACAATAGATAGCTGTTTTTATAAATTTGTCATTGCTCGAAAATTATTAAATAAATTTAGTTCCCGCTGTCCATGTACATTTGCCTGGTGTTGTTGCAATTGAAAACGTTGGTCATTTTCCTCAGAGAATTCCACCTACAGCAAATATTACGAAACCCCGGAGACGTTGCATAATCTGTTACAGAAATAATATCACAAAACTTTCTTATTTCTATTGTCCAGCATGCCCTCGTACTCCTGGTTTATGTTTGCAGCCATGTTTTCAACAGCATCATATGTAAATTATATGCTACCTTACCGTCTAAAATTCCTAAAGTCAGTCCGGAGTGCTGATATGTACTACCAGTTTAGATTATCTTAATCAGTTTTTTATCCATCCATCCATCATGCATTTTCTGGTTTCAAGATTTTCAAATTTTGTCTTTTACCATAATATGCATTATGTACATACACGTATGATATTAAATATACCATATTTTATTGAGCTTATTTTCGAAGGATAGCACGTTCATCATAGAATTCTGTTGTACCTAAAATTCTTAACTTTCACAAATACTTATACTGTATGGAATTGATTTTCTTAGGGTTGACTGCATGTGATTGTCCGTACATACATTTTTGATAATCGATAAATCAACTCCAATGCTTAGATGCATGTTTATGAAGCTATAATAGGTATAATATGACAAATGTCGACTCATGAGCAAGAGGTTTCATTTGTTTCTCTCAGTTATTTCATAATAAATTCCAGCCTCAAATTCAGCTTCTGTCTTAAGTAGCTTTTCTATCCTTTGTTTCAGACTCTTCTTCTGGTATCTTCTCTATGAGGCATTCTTCTCAATTTGGCTTTCGTAAATATGGCAACTGGTCCACTGAGCAGATGGATAAGGCAATCGATGCCGTCCTCACAGGAGGTTGGACTTATAAGAAAGCTAGCTTGCTCTATAAGGTTCCTCGCACATCAGTCTATCAGGCTGTAAAATTAAAAAATCTGAGAATCAACTTTGTAAACCCTATAATAATTGGTCAATTGAAAATATGGATAGGGCTATAGATGCCGTGCTTAATCATGGTTGGGCATACAACAGGGCTAGTGCTATATTTAAAGTTCCGAGGTCAACTATATATCAAAAAATTAAAAATCTGAGAACTTTTGTGCCGTAATAGAGCGAATATCAATGAGATATCAACAAATATGTATACTCTATTTATTGTTATATTTAAGTCTTCTCTAATTTTCGGAATAATGAACTATCTTCTCTCTGGCTAATTCCAGTTTTAGTTTTTACGCATTGTACAACAATTTATTTTTGTAAGAAGCACGTGTATATTTTATGATGTATATATGTAGTACATAATATACTTTTATATTTTACTCCATTTATTTAAATGTGCTACGTATCTTTTAATTTAGTAATAGTACTTATATTAAATGTAACCTAAAATAAATGAACTTTTTTATACTTAAACCTATCGCTTTTATTCGCTCAGTCAATATATGTTACTAGAAGTTTCATAAATCAAAATTCCTAACTCTGGTATAAACAATAATATGTTTCGTTGTTAATGGTCGTAGTTTGGTTTCTGCAATTTTTTTCTAATTCAAATGTATGCACAATTGGATTTTATATCTTATCCGGTCGGTCGAGATAACTCCAAAAATTCTACGATATATAGCCTATCTGGTTTAATGTAAACTATATCGTTATTAAAGCTCAGTTAACTATTATTTACACGGTTATAATCTTTCGTTGGTTCTGGACTGTTCTTTATTGATATTCATAATTCTATCATAACTATTTCTTAAAATAGTCAATGTTGGCTATCAATCTTCTCTCATAGAATAAGCTTTTTCTATCTTTTTTCAGACTGTTACAAAGATTTCTTGAGCCCTTGTCCTGACAGTTTGCTTCCTCCTAGACCTTATCGTAGCTGGGAACAGTCTGAAATGATGAAGGCTGTCGAAGCAGTCCTAAATAGACATCTGTCCTATAGAAAAGCCAGTTCCGTATTCAGAGTTCCACGCTCCTCTATATTTAATATTGTGAGACGTCTAAGGCGAGGCTCTCAACCATTTGGGGGATGTTAGCTTGATCGATTCAAAATTTTGCAAACTTCTTAAATTTTGTAATTAATGTCGTTTACTTGTACATCGTTGCTAAATATAATCCATCACTGATTGTTTCATTCATTTTGATTCTAATTATGGCTCCTAATCTCTATCAAAACTTAGATTAATACAGTGAAGCCCACTTAATACGATTAATAATAGTCTTATTAAGTGGTATATATAAGATCTTTCAAAGTCAATACTATCGTTGGGCTGTACAATCCTCCGTTTATTACGCATAACGAATATTAAATATACTTTTAATGGCCTGAATCTAGATTATTATGGTTATTACGTATAGGACGCCAAATAAGTATGTACATACCTGCACTCAATTATGAGCTATCTATTTATTGATTGCATTGTTACGTACAATTGGTGTTTCAGATTATCTGACCCAAAATGTATATGGAGTTTGGCGATGAATTTCTTCTCTTACTTACTAGTACATTTACATACATATTTTCTGGTTAGCAACTATCTCTCTTCTTTCTGGTGTCTGCATACAATATATGTACATTGAAGAGTTACAGCAGTCAGTCTGACTATATTAAAAAGTGTAAATGTTGATCTTTAAAAATTCTAAAGAAAAATTGTCATGGTTAATAAGTATAATTTGCTAATTCCCGGAGGTATACGTAATAAGGTTTCCACTACATAAATAGGTACCATTCGGATTTTACAGAAAAGTAAATATTGTTCAAAGAATATTCCCCATTATTTTTATTTATCGTTATTTTAGTAATTAATTTAGGCCTTGTATGCATAAAATAAACACGTAAAATTACATAGGTATGTCTGTAAAGTACAGATACGTAATTACTGGTTTACATTACCATACAACCACTGTTATTCAATTCATGTATATTACGAGATTCCGTAAATGAGCACGTCCCCTGTACAAACTATAGTCAAAATGATGTTTTTCTCATATGACAAGAATAGATTTAGCTGGTGTATTTATCTGTACCTATGTAGTACATGCTGATTGATCTTCGTATTTTACCTTAGTGAATTGCTTTTCTCCGTTCAAAATGATCTTTTAATCGCTCTCATTCTTATCTTAACTCTTTTTCAGCCCCTACTTTTAACCTCTCTTCTGGCTTGATAATGCAACTCTCAAGGCCATACCGCAACTGGTCAAAAGATGATATGGATAAAGCTGTCGATGCGGTATTGACAAAAGGATGGCCATATAAAAAAGCAAGCTCCGTCTACAAAATACCTAAAACTTCTATCTTTAATGCTGTAAAAGGAAGAAAGAAGACTGGTCCCTGATCCAAATTAAATTCTCTACTGTCTTTGATTTATAGAAATACTTCCATTCTGGTAATTAGTCTGATTATCTTTCTTCAAAACATGTAAATGTTTAAAATAATATCTAAGAAAGTTTATATTGTTAAGATATTCTTCTTTCGACACGCTAATCCGAGATTAAAATCAACAATATATTAACGAATAAGAGTTCATGATCAAGTTAATAATAATAATATATTGTTTAACAGATATAATCTTATAAATAAGCAAGTCGTGAATACTTTTATAAACAATGGTTTGTGAATTTTCTGAATCGAAATAAATCTTAAAAGATTTTAGAAATCATTAATCCCTGTATGTTCAAATATACTAGTCAAACTAAAAGATAAATTTAGTTGATACATAATTACATAGTAATTTCTTGTTAAGTTTAAAATCAAATATAGCTGGATAATTCTTTGTTCTCTTTCTTCTAGGGAAAAAATATCATTCAAGTGTTCCTCTTACTGGCTTTCTCAATCCACATTCTTCGGGTGATAATCAAGAAAAACTTTTCAATTCTTACCCAACCAGATCTAGTGCATCCTGGCATATTTCTCAAATGCGGGCTGCAGTTTTAGCTGCGAGTACTCGAAAAGTTTCAGTCAGACAAGCAGCAGCGTTATATCGTGTACCTTACACTTCTCTTAGACATTTTTTGAAGAGGCAATTCGGAGCAACAATCTTTTCTAAAGACATCTGATTGTAAAATAAATAAATCTTTTTACTAGTACTTTATAATACTGCAATTATGTACAGACTCAAGTTTTTCATTGTTTGATTGGATTGACCGAGTTCATTTAATTTTAAACTACAGTATTTAGCTGCTCATATCTTACTTGATATTTTCTAGCGATTTTTACGCATCTATTTCTAAAATTACCATAGAGGCAAAGAATTTCCATTGTTTGAGATTAACACTAGAAGGGCGAGAAAATCGGTATACCTAGAACGGCGAGAAGCGTCATATGACGCAATTTGTTTTTTTTC
>JAYMFX010067669.1:0-11367 GCA_036784945.1 Monocelis spectator
GGGATTGCAGATTGAGGGTATCAGAATTTATAGAGTTAGTAACATAGGTGAAAAGTTTGGCTGAGAGAGGTCCACCTCTCTATGATATATAAATCAATGTATGTTTCTATATTTATATTAAACTGCTCGATTAATTCAGCTAAAATTATAATGATAAGTGTTTAATTATATATCTGTACAGATTTGCCTTGCACCCCCGCCTTAGGGTGCCAAACTCAATCTATACATTTATACTAAGTTAACACTTTGTACCTACATAATGTATCTTATTCATTCTTGAGTGATAGAGATATAGAATCAAAAAATCATCTTTAGAATGTTACTTTTTGATTATCCAGGCATTTAAATTCAGTTGCTAAAAAATTCAAAAGTATACTACTGCAGTAGTAAATTTATAGAGAAAATAAATTAAATTAATCAGTAAAATTATTAAAATTGAGTTTGATTGTTTGATTAATTGATTGTATCGGGGAAAATTCTCCATAAATCAAATTTGAAATCAGAACAGGCTCTCAGCACAGCTGGACCTTTTGTTTTTTTGTTTGTTTCACGTGCGGTTTGAAGCGACTGTCTGTAGGTATGTTTAGTGGTAGGTTGGTCCAACATTGGCCAGACTACATCAAACCAACGGTGGCGAGTTCCGCAACAAATCGTGGTGGTCCAACGTTGGCCAACCAACGAAGATCGAAAAAAAATCTCGCCTCACTACTCACGGTTGGGTGAGTAGTGAGACGAGATATTAGAATAAAATATCATTTCACTTTTGATTTTTTATTGACATATATAGTACATACATTGTACAATACACAATACATATACAACATTAAAAAAAGCTATTGTGAATCCGATGATGATGAACTTGACCTCAATCATGAGCGCCGGACGGGACGTTCATTCTTCTTCTCCCTCCTCTCTTTTCTGCCTCCTTGACGGTAAATGGCGCATTTCAAAAATTGTTGAATTGCCTGTTCTACATCTTTTTCTGTTGTTTGTGTGAACAAAGATGAGGCCGAATCTGCAAGAAATAACAAGTCACACAATGTTAAAAAGTAGATTGACCTTGTTTGATTTTAAATGAAAATAGCATTGGGGAACAAACAGTAATAGCCATTGTAAATAAGTGGCAAAAGACCAAATGGGAAATTAGTTAATGATAATATTTGAGACTTATTCATCTCAAAACTGAAAAATTCAGAAATGCCACATATTCAATCGAATAATTTACTTTAAATAATCGTTCTCTGTAAATGTTATTACGTCTTAAATTCACCTTAACTGACATGGCTGTCTAACCTTGCTCTCTTTTTTTTTCTGCCAAAATAAAGTATTATTATTATTATTATTATCATTTTTTGAAACACCACCAACTTCCGGTAGAACTAACCTAAAGCGACCACGTGGTCGCTTTCGAAAAACTTTTCAAGAGGAAATGCCGTATTATAATTTTGGTGGCCGCTACAAATGTTGCTCACTTGTGGAAGCCAGGGAGTTTGGCGAGACTTACATAATGGTGATGGACAGATATATGGCTTATCGATTTTTTTGATTTATTTTGCAGTTTGATTTTAGTTGGCCTTATAATGCTTTTTTAGAGGTCAATAAATTTAATGCTCTGCATATAGGAACAATTAATCAATCATTTATGCATGTATGTATAAACACCCCATTAATCTGGCTCAAATGTTATTCTGTGGTTTGAAGTATTAATGTATAATGTATTATCCCATTGTAAATCTTCTAAACTATTAACGAACAAAAGTATTAGTTATAGGTACCATATATTATGATATGTTAAGGATATTATTGAAATTCTTGCGGTGGGTCTTTTTCATATTATCAAACAATACCTAACAATGGAAAATTTTACAATTTGGAACAATAGAAAATGAAATATCTATGCCGATGGTAGACTGACAAAATCACATTTTTTATTCCCACGATATATAGCCCGCCTTTCGTTTAGAAATAAATTTTAAAAAAAATTCTACCTTAGCTTTACTGAACTGACAATTTCTGTGTCCCACCGACCCGCCTTGTATATAGAAACGTCATCGATATAATAGTGGGTGATGAATCCATACTATTAGTTTATATTGTTTGCCTGAGGAAATAATTTCCTATAGTTCAGTTATTTGGCGTCGCGCGTCAAAGCCTAACAGATTATCATATTATTCTTTAAAGCCGTGGAACAGGCGGCAGTTGATTAGAAATGTTAAAAGCTTTCCCTCTCATATAGCTAACTAGTTGAATTACCAAAGTCTTTCTCTTGGTACCTTACCTTACCCTATAACCATGGACGCCTCTATGTTGTAGAATGTCAGGCAAAGTTTGGCTAAAAATTAAAAGCCTTTCAAACTATTATAGCAAGAGCAAGCCTGCAGTGAAATAACTTATTATGAAAGAGTTTGTCAGAATAGAATACTGAACACAGTCATGCGGCTAGAGGTGTCGCCATTTTCTGTCAGAATTTTTTTTTAGAAGTTATAGCCAGAGGTTAGGTACTATAATTTTGGTTGCACCACGCACCATAATGCTGTGCCATTATATTATCAGAGTTAGTATACTGTACAATAACTTCGCTTAGCGCCAGACGCCGCAATAGCACTGACTATTCCATATACCTATTTATTATGATCGTTCAATTCTAATCAAAAGCCTACATCTCAAATTCTCAGGCCACCACCACACTCCGTATTCGTTCATTGAAGTTCAGTGCGACTTCTCTACAGCTCTACTAGTGTGTCCTGCAGTGTGTGTGTGTGCTATTTTGCTTCACTTCCAGTCTAGCGCCTGGCGTCTTGAAATGGCGTCATTACTGATATAGGCGATCGATATGGTTAGTAAACTCTATGCAGTCTTAATTGGTTGTCTGAATGAGAATTCCGTGATTCTAAGCAGCTAACTTTTCATTGGCTCTACGATTTTCAAGCAGAGATCGTTTCTACAACTTTATCTCCAAATGAGATGACATTAAAGACTATAAAGCAAGCGATGCCGAGAAGCGATTTGTAAGGAAATTACAAACAGTCTAGTCATATTATTATCTGACTTTGCCGGTAAATTCTACAAGAGGGGCTTATGGCGACATAAGAAATGATAACAGGAGGCGTCATTACATATCGAAGTTATCAGTCTCAAGAATAAATACATTTATATCAAGTAGGTTACTGCTTTATCCAATGTCATTTAACTGGACCTCGCGAAGCAACATTATCATTCTCAAATTCTAAATTCTAAGAACGGATTGTTACAATTTTTATTATTTTACCTATTTTATGGGTTGTGATTTGTTTTTATGTGGAATTGTATCGGTAAATCCAACAAGACGTCTGATTATAAAAGAAAATTATTGAAACGCATGCTTAAAGAAAGCAAAGAATGCTTTCTTCAGGATAAAGAGGCCGAATACACTCAAGGAAACAATAATGATCAAGATTATCAGAGGATTGCGGAGTCGGGCTCGAATCTGGCATTGGTCGTATTATCCGTTTTGAAATGTCTCGATAAAGAGGAATTATCTTCTTTAGACACCGCTGTTGAATGGGGAAATTCGGGTGTCACGCCATGCGTTCATCTTAAATGGAACTTCATCTCACAATGGTCGGGCGACCCAAAGAGACCGCATATTCAAACAGGAACGAATATAGGTCTAATTGATCCCTTGTATGCAGTTTGTTTAGCTTGGCGCTGGTCGAATTTATCCCCTAAAGAACAATTGCTACCTCTCTGTAGTTCCTCTGCATTGTGTGAAGGAAAGGCGGTTTGTGTTAACCCTAATCATTACAGTCGAGTGACCAAGAATAATTCCACTGTTGATGGTGAGTGAAGAGCTCATTATTTCATTTATAGAACACGAGAATTTGTCATTATAATACAGCGAATATGTAAGGGTAGGTAATTTTAGGTATAGGAACAGATTGTAGGAATATGTGAGTTCCATAGTTCATTTTCTAATTATTTATTTCTAAATAGGTAAAAAAAATTTGAAAAGATATTTCTTGAGAAAATGTTTTTTAATAAAATGCCCTTTAATAAAATTTAATCCCACATCGTTACATGGCCTTAAATCATCCACATTGCAAATTTGTACGAGTTGTAACCTTAATATGGGTAATAGAGGAATTATAGTCACTTATAAACCGAGAATAAAACTCATTGTTAACTTCTAGCGTCACAACCAACAGATTTGAAAAGCCAATTGAAATAATCAATATTGGCACCAAATGTTATCGACCCACTATTATAGAGAGTTAGCAAGGACTACTATACAAGACAGCTATACTTATATCTGTACGTACTAATTATGGTACTAATAGTCAACATTTATATAATACATAATAATATTTTCATTTTCATTTTAGAAAATTGTGATGTAAAAAAAGAAATTGCATCCATCATGACCCTACAGAAGAAGCAGACGAATCTTATAGAGAAATGCTTATCAACTTTGAAAGATCTTGGTAAGCAAGCATGATATGAATGTGATGTGATATTACGGCCACACTTAAATGTATACAATAGTATTTGTTTGGGTTCATTAAACTAATAGCAGGCCGGGCAATACCATAATAGTATAGGTTTGGAGGAGAATATTTTTAACACAAATTCTCAGAGAAGCTTGACAGCACAGAGAGTTATTTATTCTGCTCGTATATAGTATATTTTGATTGAGAATCAGTGTACCAACTGACTGCTCCTATTATAACCAACACATCGCCACCAATTTCCGTTTCTAGCAGTGTAAAAGACGACCATTATGCCGCAGCCATCGACACAGTAATATATTAGTATGGTATTAACAGTATATAAAAGATTCACAGAGAAATCAATAAATGATATCGGTGACTGCTTCACAGCAGACATGCCAACAGAGTTACATAATGTCTCCTTACCCGCAGTATATTATGATGTTACCTGATGCTCATGAAATAAATAGCTTATAGAGATAGGACGTGCATGTCCGATCAGTTGCTGATCCAAATTCTATCAAATGACCATATAAATATACTCTCTCTATATGTATAATATAGTAGAGATCTTCTTTCATAACTTGCGATCGCTTTCCAGATTATTACCTATATGTACTAAATTAGAAGTTGCTTCACACAGCATTTAATATAAGTTACAAAAGCTTAACTTATAGTTAATAATAGAATATAAAATATAATACAATAAAATATTTTCGATTATTTATCAATTTCTCGACCTTTGATGACATTTCAGACTCAATTCAGCCTTGTTTAAATTAATCTACTATATTGGTATTTGAAATTACGCCGGTTTATAATATCATAGGGTGCCAAATATTTCAAGTGAACTCGTCTTTATCAATCACGTAATCTGTTTAACTGTTATGAGATCGATTTTTTATTACATATCTCTGTCTGTAGGTACTGATCTGTTGTATAAGTATTAAGTTTGTATTTATATTATTTAAGGTGGATTGGTGTGTAAAATATTCCACAAGAAACACTCATTTTTATTAAGCATCCATGTAGGTATTTGAAAAGTTGACACTTTTCAGTGTTAATCGTCAACTTATCGTATATTCATGACTTTTCATTTCATACTGGAATTAATATATTATGTAAAATTACTTTAAAGCATAATAATATATTGAAATTATTTGAAAAGTAATCCATAAAAATCAAATAGAATAGGACTGTTAAGTGACCCTCGCTCCAATTCTATGGAAATTTTAACTTCCCTTGGTTACTACATTATCTCTGTATGCTCTTCGTATCTAAGGGAAATCTATTTCCATATAGAAGCCATAGAGGGTCACTTAACAGTCCTATTTATTCTTCCCTTGGTTACTACACAATCTCTGCTGTAATGAAAGGGGCACTTAACAGTTTGAGAATTCCTTCATAAATCTATGAATTTATTCTTAAAATGTGTAAAGTTAGGTAAGTCAGTTCACACTAAAGCAAGATTTCATATTTTCGCTATATGCCAGTTCGCGCTTATAGTTGCTTCTCGAAAAGATTACCTTTACTTATTTTTAGTTGACATCATTTTAAACTTATAGATTTTTATTATATTTATGTGGAAGAGATCACAGGATTTTCATTGTTGCCAATTGAATAGGTAGTAGTGGCCTCGTTTCCAATTTCTCTTCCTTTATTTCACACCTCAAATTGTCTTTTCATTGTCCAGTTAAATCATTTTGTGTCAGGCCTTTCCTGATTTCAATGAGTTAGTTATTCACTCTTCCCCCATTATAGCGATAGCTTTATAGAAAACAAACTCTATTTCTTTATTCTCCTTTTCCCATTTTGTGAATGATTGATTGATTGGAAGCTTTTTCATGCTGTTTATTGTCCCCAACATCTAGGTACTTGAGAATCTGTTACTTTCAGACACTTAACTTCTAGATATTGTCGATCGATAATTTTGTTGCCTCAATGTATAATAATATAATAAGGATTTGACTTATCCATAGCTTCTTTTTTCTCTCTCTCGCACATATAATATTCTCTTTTGAGGTTATGAAATATTTTGACGTGACCTAGATAGATTGCATTTAATTACTACTAGTAGATATTGCCGTTATCTGCAAGTTTTTAATTATTTATGCGGCTCATCGCATGGATACTGATATAATTGATTAGATTATTTCTACAATAATGTAGAAAAAGATAGATATTGAATCTGCAGCCTATAATTTAATCGTATTATTATTTAAATATGCCAACAGTCTGTGTTTAAGTTCCAGGTTCGAATTTCAAACTGAATATTCGGGAAATTATTTAGGTAATTAAATATAAATATTTGAACGTAAAATAGTTAATCAAAAAAGGATTCTAAATCAAATCTACTAGAAGTTTTTAGAGCTATAAATTTTAAACCAATTACTATTTTAATATACTTACTATATATGCATATACTATAGATGTCGTGCTTGTGTAAGGATTGTTAGAGTTTTCAATGACTCCGCACACTCGCTCATTGGCATCATATTGTTAGGGGTCTTGATGAAATCTGAGAGTCTGTTTGATGCCAATCAAACCTAGCGTCATGACATTTCATTTCAAATCTATCTTCTCTGTATATGCAGCGCGGCGCCAAAAATTAAATTTCATTAATATAGACTTGATATCTCATCTCATGTGCGCTTGTCTCCTATAATACATAATAATATATTGGAGGCACCATCTGTTGCAGCAGATGCTCTCAGAGACTGACTGCCAGTCGATTATTATCTGCGTCTAGCCTCATCATTCGTTATTGAGGCTCTCTCTGACTCCATCCAGAGACGAGGATAGCGAAGTGGTTATACTATACTGCTATACTGGAACAATCAGTCTAAGAGTGGCGTCGACATCAGATAATATATGGAGCGCCAGTAGGCAGGAAGAATATTTAGTGGAACAACAGGTGAATTCAGACAGACGGTGCATTTATATCGGCGCCATGTTGTTGAAAATCCTCTTTGATTTTAAAATTTTAATTGTTTGTTTAATTGAAAAGTGATTATTAATACTTCGTAAAAATTTTAATCTAATAGATAGAGAGTTGAAATAGTTTGAAATATTTTTGAATTTCTAAAGAATCATTAGATAAGTGAGCTATATATTCATTGCTGGTATGAGTATTAGCAATATGTTATTAACATCATATAATTATACTAAGATAGATAGAGTAGATAATCAATTTTTAAAATGACTCCAATTATATATAGATAACACCATAATCTCAATAAATTGATGGATCAGCTTCCGTGGAGGTCCTGGAGGCTCCTTGCATACTCGATCTTGACTATATTGTCTTCAGGGATACTGTTTATGTGGGTGCTTTGTACTCTCTGCTCTTCTTACGGAATCCGAGAATACACGAATGAGACTTTTAAGACTGATTTCAATTGGGCAAATACCGATATCAAATTATTCAAAACTTTCCTAAACTATAGAGGACAGTATACTCTATTATTTCCCCAAAGGATATACGGATTGAATCAATGACAATGACAAATACCCGATCAAAGTTTTCTGCTTTGATCTGCTGTGATCAGATATCCATTTTTTTCTCTACAAAGTAATTTATGGAATGTGATGGGGTTAAGGAGACTCGTTTTAAAAGTGTGTTTTTTCTAGCCATAGAAATCTTGCTAGATGCCATTTCTTTGGCATTAATCATTGGAAATCAATATTCATATCGAAATCGTTCAATTGTAATATCTACAGTTATGAGTGTTAGAGTCATAGAGTAAATAGTAGGACTCTATAAATAGTATAATTACTCTATGGTTAGAGTAATATAATAGTTATATAGAGTAAATCATAGAGTAATAATCTCAAAGAATACAAAGAAAGAATTATTAAAATCAGACTAGGCGTTCAGGAGTGATGTCAATTTGTAATTGATGGTTTTATAATGGCGGAGATAGGAAATTGTGCGCGTTGGTGAGACAAAACCGCAGCGATATGCGTTTCTGTATTTTAGAGAGTGAACTCTCTTGATAATATAATATTACTCTATGGTTATGACAGTTTTAGATATTCATTTTCCATGGTTAGTTCGTATTTGTCGATTAGCCTAATTTCTATGCTTTCAGGTCAACAAGTTTAAATCATCTCTCTTTGAAATTACTTGAATTTTTTTTAAATGTAATAATCACATGCGAATTCCTAAAGAATCAATATAGAATTGATAAATTATTTCTGTATATAATCAGTATATACAGAACATTAAAGAATGTTCTATGTAGTCAAGTATAGTCAAGATTGTTGGTGATAGATTGTCAGTTTGTTCTATAGTATTCAGTATAGTATTGATAGAACTGTCAGTGATTATTGAAGGACAGTCCACCCCTAATATGATAACGGTATATCAGTGTGTATGAACATAATTTGTCTCCGATGTAGGTAATCATGGCGCCAATAAGTGTGCCTTACCTATTGATAGATTTATTAGAGCATTAAGTATGTCAGGCTGGCGACATAGTACACACATCCATATTACATACCGGGTCCTCTCTCTCTCTCTCTACTCCACTGTGACATCATCGGTCTATAAATGAGAGTTATTACTGTCAGTTACTGTCAGAGTGAGTGAATGAGTGATTTCTATTCATTCATTCATTCTCAAATCAATCTCACTATACCATCACACTATACTCTGACAGTTTCATTTCCTATACTTTTTGAGTCAGATATTAATTATTTATAATCTCTCTATATAATAATGAAATCAAGATGTCTTTTCACAGAGCTGAAATTGATGATCTTATAACAGGAACTTTATATTATAAAAGAGAGAAATAAGAACAACTCCTCTTACACCAGTTTTTGTCATATATTTTTGGCATTTAAACGAAATAGAATGTTAACAACTTGCAGTTAAGAGTTAAGAGAGATAGAATGTTAACAACTTGCAGTTAAGAGAGATTGAATGTTAACAACTTGCAGTTAAGAGAGATTGAATGTTAACAACTTGCAGTTAAGAGAGATTGAGTGTTAACAACTTGCAGTTAAGAGAGATTGAATGTTAACAACTTGCAGTTAAGAGAGATTGAATGTTAACAACTTGCAGTTAAGAGAGATTGAGTGTTAACAACTTGCAGTTAAGAATGAATCTACGGGTAATATAATAATGAAATCTCCTGAATCTCCACATTTCAGATTGTGATTCTCAGCCCTGCAGTTGCGAAGACGAGAAGCACCCTCTCGTGTCCCAGCCCTGGTGCACAATTTCCTATTGGGAACTCCTTCACCACGTAAGGAATTCGTGGCTGCCCGTGTCCCACTCAGTCTTTCACATATTCTCCCAGCTGCACACAGGGAATGGCCTCTGTCTGGCAGATCTGGTGGGTCCCTACACACAGTCGGCCCACTATAACCATCCGCCCCCCTCCTGCTGCTGCGGGGACTCTTCCGGCAATCTGCGGGAAAACAAGAGCGGTTGTGGGAGCAGTCTAGGCGGCAATGGCTACTCAACCAGCCTCACTTCCGGTTATTGGATTCCCAATGCTGCCGAAAAAATCCAGGTAAATTACCCGCAATTGTTCCCAACAAAACCCTACTATGGCATCCATTGATATATAAACTTACTTATACAAATAACTTTTTTAGATTCAAAGATGTCGAGAGAAAATTGGCGCCGGGATCACCCTCCTCCGCCAATCCCTCCCCTCCTCTCCGCACAATTATAAAGTTTGGGTCTATAATCGATCGGAGCAGCCGGTGTTTGTCAGTTCCCCTACCCTCTTACCGTCTGATAATTGGGAGGAGGGCGTCAATGCACCTCTAGTCGTCAGACTGCAGCCCGGCTACTCGACCATTGCATTTGATTCGATTGTTTATGAGGCTGTGCAGTCACTGCGCTCCTCATCTAAAAGTATCGCCACCTCCTCTCATAACCCTAAACAGCAGTTTCTTTCATCGGAGAATATTCTGCCGAGTCATCCGGGCGAGTCGATGAACCATAAAGTCATCCACGTCAGTTTTGGCAAGGGCTGGGGCTGTAACTATCGGAGACAAGACGCTACCATGTGTCCGTGCCGTTTGGAGGTGATATTGGCTGATGAAAAGAGGGCTTGCTTCTGACCTCCTCCATGCCATGATGTTGTTTGGTAATAGTCAGGTTTCATTATGCTTTGGTGATGGATTCCATATCTCTCCTCATTCATTCATTCATTTATTTTTGCTTGTCTCAAAGTCTGTATTTATTGTATGTAAGTATATATAAATGGGTTTCTTTACCTCTGATTCATTGAATGCTACACACACGAGCTTATCATACAAGGTTCTGCATTTTATTTGTAAATAAGATTTTGTTCACCTTTATAATAAATATTAATCGTTAATTGCATGAATTAATGAATTTAAATACATTCATGATGCAAACGGCATATAATAGTCTATATTATTTTGTTGTTCTGCTGTTGATGATATATCTGTGATAATAAGAATGTATATTTTGTAAATTTATTCTTTAATGATGATGATTATATTATGATGTGTACCGATATGTACCTGCCTGTACTAATTATGATATTCTTGTCATTATATTATTGTACATAAGATTGATTGAAGATTGTACAAATCACATCTCGTTTATCAAATAGAATTTCATTCAATTTGAACCTTTTATTCTTTCATAATGAAATCACTTTTAAGGATTCATAGTTGAATCATAGACATCATAAAGATCATAGAAATTATTAAATCATGGAGATCATTGAAACATAGACATAAAGATCATAGAAATTATTAAATCATAGAGATCATTGAAACATAGACATAAAGATCATAGAAATTATTAAATCATAGAGATCATTGAAACATAAACATAAAGATCATAGAAATTATTAAATCATAGAGATCATTGAAACATAGACATAAAGATCATAGAAATTATTAAATC
>JAYMFX010067780.1:7307-27238 GCA_036784945.1 Monocelis spectator
AATTTTATAAAATAACAGTAAATACTGTCATAATACAATTTTATAAAATAACAGTAAATACTGTCATAATACAATTTTATAAAATAACAGTAAATAATGTCATAATACAATTTTATAAAATAACAGTAAATACTGTCATAATACAATTTTATAAAATAACAGTAAATACTGTCATAATACAATTTTATAAAATAACAGTAAATAATGTCATAATACAATTTTATAAAATAACAGTAAATACTGTCATAATGCAAATTTATAAAATCGATGCATTCGTTTAGCAGTTCAATATTTATTCATTGCTAAATTAAATGAATGTTATTTATAGAATAAAATAATTAAATTCCTCGATTTTGTCTTATAGATTTTGTATTAATTCGGTCTCGCATAAAAATATTATTAAAAGCCTCTCTCTAACAGTAGTCAAGAAGGAATCGGTCATCTGGTTTGACTCATTCAAGAGGGGTCAACCGCATTAATCTTGCAATCGCACGCAATCCAAGATAAGCCGTCTTCAATTAATTCCATTTCTTATCCATGCAGTATTATTCTCTCTACTGTTAACAGGAGGCAGGCATAGAATAGTTGCCAACCCGGTTGTTGCACAATGTATAGAACACCTGTTTTCTACTTGTATTGAGAGAGAGAGAGAGAGGCAGAGATATTATTTTACATTCTTTTATATTTTGAAAAAATTGTATTACCAGCGAGATGACAGAATGGAGAATAAAGAAAAGTTTTTCTTAGCGCTGAGGTATATAAGGAAAGTAACTTGTCACCTCAACGGATATAAAATCCACTGCAATCAGACTTCCTATCAAACAGGATTTGATTCAGATCACGCAATTCATCAGTTTCGTCGGTACACGCCTCAAAAACTCAATAATTCTTCTTAAATCCCCGCCCATAAAACACTGTCTTCATTCATAATCACTAAACTATAAGAATAACTTTAGTAGAGTAACTTTATTTTCAAATTGGAAGACTTGGAGATATTATATTATTTTAAACGTCATAGATATGACAATATCTATGTCACACATAAAAGGAGTTACGTCATAGAATATTTCAATGCTGATTTCAGTCAGCGTTGCATTCCTATTAGGTATAGCGCGAGTTAGTGAGTCGAGAGAATATTAGAGGCAAACATTCCATCTGTTTGTCTATCTGCTGAGTTGCTGCCCTGTGATAGTGGCGGATATTGTGATTAAATTCAATAAATTCGAAATTTCTATTGTAATGAAGAGATATTAGTTGAAGAATTAAAGACTTGTTAAGGCTTTCTTATTGAAACAAATTTTATAGTTTAAACATTTTTCGAGATATTCATTTCAATGATAAATCATGAAAATGTACTTTGGGAAAACTCAACGTACTCTGAACACCAGGGTAAATGAACATCTTTAATAATGTTTAACTCAAATTTTACCATCATAACTTTAGTTTTGAAAGTATAATAATTCTCAGTAATCTCCAACATTTATTAATTATCTTTTGCATTTTCTTGACAAATTTAAAAGGATAAAAGTTTAAAACATTGTATTACTAAAAGTAATAACTTAATACTTGCCGAAATTGATGGAACATTTAAGAGATTTTTAAAACCTTATTCTGATTGCTAAGAGGCAAAACTGTTGTGAAATACATTCGTGAAATTTTTCAATTGTCTTTGGTCGCGATTGTCTTTGATTTCTATGAAAAATTCATGTCCATAGAAAGGAGTATAAACCATAAACAAAAATTCTATTCACCCTTCGTTAAATTACAATGTCTATGAATTGTGGGTTCACCTATTCATGAATGATATATGTGATTAAATGTCTTGGCGAAGAAAGAAATTTCAATGGCCAAATTGAAAACTTTGACAGCAGCTAGCTCTAAGAAGATGTCTATGATTTAACTTCCTCGTTACACCAACTGAATGATTGAAATGTTTTCAGGTGAAACTTAGATGAGATTTCCGATCACAAATCATCACTACACGGATTGTTAAATTTATAATCGAGAAATATCACATTCGATATTCGACCGGTTCTTCAATAACCATCCGTGTTTTCTGAGAATAATTTCAAACGGCGTGTGAATTAAGAAGGAGCTGCATTTTGATACCAACCACTGTATGGGAAAGATTCTCATACAGGCCTCAATATTCAGCATGATCCTACACTGCTCCAACTCCACATACACATCCACGTACTCGGAGATGAAGCTGACTTTGTTAGATAGCATGGCAATGATGAAATTCATCATAAATATCGGAATCAAAATCACCAGACATAAATGATAAAATGGCAGACGATACAGCTGCCAAGTGGGCTGGTCAATGATGTTAAGTGTCATGCGGAAGATATTGTAAAACGCTGTGATAAACATATTGTTGAAGATGTAATATTTAGAGATAAAGCACGGACTTTGCAACAGAAACATGTACGCCAGAATACCAATAGCTAACATGTAAATGACAAGAAATTGGACGAATGTTTCTATACAGCGAATTATCATAAACGCGGTATGTGATAAGCAGGGCATAAAAATTAAACTTTCCACTATATCTCTTGTCACCAGAAGAACAATCAATACCATGGAGGTGTCCAAAAGAGATAAGAAAATGACATTGTTTCGGTAGTTTCTAATATAAACCAGAGAAAAATTCATCGCTATGCACTGTAAAAGCAGAACCGCCACAATTATCAACGGATGTATGAAATGCCAATGTCTGCCTAGGATTAGTTGTTTATCATCGTTGTCAAGGGAATATCTGCTTCCGAATGGACACTGCACCGAATTACGCGAATTCTCTATGAACACGTACATTTCCAACATGCTGCGCAGAATGTAAATACCCGTAATGATGTAGGTTATCACTGGACTCTCGCTACTAGTAGCCGCTCCGTATATAGCAGTCCATTTATCTATGGACTCTAAGCTGCAATTGGAGTACATGGTTTGATAAAATGTTAAATTACGGTCGTCCGGTGAAGACCATAATAATGAATCTTCCAGAGAGGCATTGCTCATCATGTGGTACCAATAGTTATACACTCGCATGTAGATGTAAGGCGGACCACCGATGAATAGATTTAGACCCACAAATATTGAAACAATTAAATTAATCAACTGTATTATCCAAGTATTTTCTCTCAATCGCTTGCGATACTCTTTAAATAATGGATGATGTAGCAGTTTAGTCTGTTTAAAATAGGGCAAATTAGAAGCCGGTGTAGTCACTAACAAGCGAATGGGAGAGGTCCAATACCGACTACCGACTGACCAGGGAAATTTCGTTTCCTCTTCTTCCAATTTCATCATTCTTTTGGATTTGATATTCCAAGCGCAGTACTCGCGCATATCTATGACGACTATTTCAGTCGGACCGAGGGGTTTTATCTCCTCCGCGTAGACTCCTTTTATTCGAATAATGGTGAAAAATGTGTAGAAGGCGCATTGCTGTAAGCAATACTCGAGCCAGACCAGTTTAGTTTTCTCATTTTCCCTATGAAAAATGTACTTCAGTGTTTCGAGCGAAGCGTTCGACGTGATGAGATCAAGTACAGAAATCAGTTGCAATTCGTCGATAATTTTATCAGCGAATCCTTTAAAACTTGCATTCAAGACACATAATAACGCCTCCTTGTCTTCCACGATATTGCACCAGACATGGCGTAATATATTCATGCTGCCACTGCAAGAGGCGATCTGTAAGAATGTTGTCATCAATTCAGAAGTGAATCGGCAACTGTTTTGTCTTTTGACGATGTCACTTTGATAGTCGCAATCAATGTCTATAAACTCAATGTCAAGCAAATCCTCAACTCGTTGATGATGTTTCTCTACTTCGTTTATAATCGAGTCGATGTCATCTTGGACAATGAGATTCACGAATCTGTCACTGTCTTGTTCATTGAAATAATTTGACATTTTCATTTTTTGATGATCAATTAATTCTAAACGTAACATTTAACAATAAAGTTCAGAATTTTTCAGTGAACATTTTTATCTGATTATTGTGCTTTTATAGAGATATCCCATACAAATATAATAAATCATTGACAAGCAATTAATTTTATGTTTATTGACGAATTAGATGGGGAACATTTTAGACATTGTTCAGTTTCCACTCTTCTGTAATCATGGTGATTCTTGTAGATGTGTTTACTCAAAATTATTGGCAAACATCCACCTTTGTCAGGAGTTCTGCATTGAGCACTCAATGATACAGTTTAAAAGAGAGAGAGAGACAGAGAGAGAGAGACAGAGACAGAAAGGGAGAGAGAACAATAATGGTTAGATTTATTTACAAATCAATAATTACTTTAGACAGTAATTTTATTTTTTATCTCATCACAGAAATTTATTGAGTGGTTACTGCGTAAATCCTTTAGAAAGAGACATTTAACGTAGAATGATAAAAAGCATTGAATTATGCGGAGTAAATAATGAAAACTATAAATTTATTATCCACATATCGACTTTTGTTGCATAAAGTAAACAGTATTGTTATCAGTCTGAGTATCAGTCAATATTACCTCACAGAGAACAGTAATGAGACTCAAACCGGTAACTGTGTAATCACAGTCCGAGTATCAGTCAATATTCTGATTCTGTCCCATTAGCCCGTCGTCTCAGTAAGCCGTCACTCTCAGGTGGCCGTTAAATTGCCCAAGGCCGTTAATTTACCTCATTTCCAACCTTTACCAGTTGGCCGTGGTTTTTACCAAATTTAATTTAAAATGTAAATTAACTTTAATATAAAATAAGATTACTTTGTAATATATTTATAATATACGGTAACTATAATAATGGTATCAAAGTTAAATTAAGTCTTATATCGTCTTATATCACGTTGCCTTATCTCATTTCGCATTACGAATGAATCTCATTTTCTGAGACCACCAGCTCTAAGTAATTAGAGAGTATTTTCTGTTTCACTTTGTTGTTCTTTGAAAAGTTCTATGGCCCTGAAGAGGTTTGGATGCGGTCGACCCAACTCTTTCTTCATTTTGTTGTGCCACGACTCCAGGTGATTCGTTGTCCGTATATGCCGTATATGTCTTGATGGACTTCCTCCAATGCCAACAGCCATAGCATTCGATTAAAGGCTGTACAGCAGTATAAGGCAGAATGAGACTAAACTGTAATCAATGTGATTACGCAATCGTTATAACAATGGTAAGGCAAAGTGAGATAAGGCGAAGTGAGATGTACCCGATTATACCAATATTCTACCTCACAGAAATGAGACTCGAACTGGGAGCTGTGTTATTACAGTCCGAATACCAGTCCAGATAATTTAATAAATTTATATCTAATTTATGGGGTACAAACTTAGTTTTACATAAAAGCAATATTTTAACTTTCTAATTTACCAATGAATTAAATGAAACAGAAAATTCAGTAAACAACATTGTTTAAAGTCTCCGGTGCCTTCCAATTGACTCATTCAGAAAGAAAAAAAGAAAATAATGACGAGAGTTAATTTATGACATGGTGCTAATTAGCACCATGGAACTTTACTGCATATTGTGGAAATTAAGTGCTAGCTGCGAGAGATCTGAAAACAATTAATTTGAGGCATCCAGCCAGCGGCTGTATGACAGCAGCTGGAGCACAAGAGAGCGCTCACAGTGGACACGTTTACTGCACATTAGAGTAACACTTGCACCGACCATAAATTATCATGACGATCATTCTCACATAAAACTTTCCAATAACAAGTAGTTCGGAATATTTTTTCAGTTTCAGTGAAAAGCAATTTGTCTAACGAGAAGTTTGTAAGGAAGACTGTGCTTTTCGGATAATAAGGATAAATGGAGATGTGTAAGCTGCTGGGTGCTCTGATAGTAATTCTCAGTGCATCATGGTTAACTTGCAGTGCAAGGTCGGAAGTACGACTACCCCCAAGTAAGTGCTCTTAGACATTAAACAAAAAAATCATTTACCAAATTATAGTGATAAGTTGTTTTGCTTTTACAAGACAGAATGTGTATAACATTTCTATGGCTTATAATTATCGAGAACATTTAGATATCGGGGCATTATTGTAGTTCTAAATACAACCATGTAAAGATTAAGAGTTCCACTTTTCAATTAATTCGTATATCACGAGTATGATGGAAGTGAAACATGGAGAAACATGGAGAAACATGAACGAACTTGATTATTACAACACTTGAGAAAAGGATAGATGTGCTTACACAAGAATGGTAAAGAATAAGTCCTGGAAGCAACACATCACAAATGAAGTTCTCGATGGTATTTTACTCAAGATAAGCATGAATATAAAAATCGAGGAAGACCCAGAACAACAAATTACATTGACGTCCTCAAACGTATTACTAATAAATGAACCGTAAATGAAGGCAAGGTTACAACTAGTGATGTATTTGTCATGCTATCTTTAGAATGCGCCGATTGGCGAAGTCAGTGTTACACCTGGCGTCACAACAACTACTGCGTGAAGCATCCCTTTAAAATGGCTCTACACTGTCCACGCTGCTGCAACTTCTGCACGGACATGAAGAAGGAAATCTGTCGGGACAAAGTCGCCTCCTATAAATGCGAGAGGTGGCAGTCTAAGGGAGCTTGCGCAAATTTCCCCACAAGGATGGCCGTATTGTGTAAGGAGACGTGTGGCATGTGTGACCTAGAGAAGATCGGTAAATAACCTTCTGTTGCACCATACATACATACATACGCATACTATGTCATTCATTTGAGTTTAATGTTGTGATTAATAGACTGTCCCAAGGGTTGGGTGAAAACTGTGGACGGACAATTGTGCATCCGAGTGTTCAAGAAAAAGAAGACTTGGCGAAGAGCTAACAAGCACTGCAGATATCACGGTGGTCGCCTGGCGTCTGTATTTAGCAGTGATGAGAATGATCAAGTTAAAGACAAAATGTCTGTAAAAAATAATCTAACAAAATTACTAGAGTAGCGCAGTTGTTCGTAAAATCAATTAATTAAACAATTACATTCCTAAACTGTTTAGTGAGCAAGCCGGAGTGAAAGATGACGTATGGTTTGGCCTCAGCGATCTGTTAAGTCAAAAGAAGTGGACTTTTACCGACAACACTGTTTACAAATTCAAGTACTGGGGCGACAGAGAAGGCAAAGGAGATTGCGTCGCTTACCAATATGGAGACGAGAGGTTGCATTGGATCAGAAGAGATTGCAAAGAAAGTCATGCTTATGTGTGCCAAAGTTAGAAAATTAAATTCATATGCACCATAGATATTTGTTTCATTATACATAAACTCTATGTGTCATCATATCATATTGAATAAATGTTTAGGAAAGCCTGGAAAATTGTGCGACAGAAAATGTCACAAACAAGCAGCTTGCATTGACAAGGGTAATGGACAATACGGTTGTGTCTGCAAGCGAGGATACGAAGGTGATGGCTATGATACATGCAGAAGTAAGTTTGACTATAATATAATCAATCTACATATTTGTCAATCAAACTGATGTTTTTGTACTTACGTCTTACTTTCCTCTCGTGCAGAGCCGTGCATTTGTCTGGCCTGGGGAGATCCTCACTACCGCACCTATGACGGACAATGGATACATTTCCAGGGCAGCTGCACCTATCTGCTTACCAAATCACTAGACAAAGATCCAAAGTGCAGCTTCTCTGTACACGTGCGCAATCACAATAGACGCAAGTTCAAAATCAAAAGCAAAGTGGTAACCAACACCAGATTCATTGAGATACACTTCAATAATCGAATCGTACATCTGGGACAAAGAAGAAAGATTCTGGTAAGGTTCACTGCTCTGGGTTAACCGTGGATTAGAAAAGATTTTTACTGAATTAATTATAACTGGTTGAATTATGGAGTTGTTGTTATTGTTTTTCAGATCGACTCTGAACGTGTTGAACCACCAGTGGCAGATTTGGGTGGTGATGGTATTGTAGTTCTACAGGGCAACTTCGCCGTATTCTATTCAAAGAAGTGCGGTATCAAGGCGGCTTTCGATGGTCGCAACACAGCAGTTGTGACAGTCAATCGTAATCGCTATGCGGGACGCCTGGAAGGTATTTGTGGTAATTGCAACAGCAGGCCAGATGACGATTACACCACTAGAGAGGGAAAAGATGTGAGTGAACGACCGAGCAAGTTCGCACTCATTGGTAACAGCTATCGAGTACCGGATCCCAATCATGATGTATCAGGAGAGCTGTGAGTGATTCTGTATTCTAGTGGCTCTTCTAATGTAGAAACGTTATGAAAGGACAGACGGACAGATTACCCAATACGTAGATGCTTTTATCAGTGATTCTAATTCTAACATTACAGATGCGAGGATACAAATGACTACTGGCCTAATTGCGGGAAAAAACTGAAACGAAAAGTGCACCAGCAACACTGTGGAATAATGAAGGAGAAATCTGGACCTTTTGCAGTTTGTATTAGAAGCGGCAAGGTAGATGTCAAGGGCATGTACAGGTATGTATGCATGTGTGCTATTTGGATGTCTTTGAGAGTCAACTTACTTAATAACTTATTGCACATTTCAGTGCGTGTATTTATGACGTGTGTGCCTATATCAAGGATAAGGATAGAGCGAAGAAGGCGATGTGTGATGCAATGACTACATTCGCTGAAGCGTGCGCAGAGAATGGCATTAGAGAGGAATGGAGAAAAGAAGTGGGATGTCGTAAGTATCCCGATATTCATATAAAAGTAAAATGAAAGATCCTATACTTCCCTCTAAAATTGAATGCTATTTGATTAAAATTTACAGCGTTGGAATGTCCAATCAACATGGAGTACAAATTTAGTGTTCCCGCCTGTCAAAAATCTTGCGTCACATTGAACAATTTCAGTCCTGAGAACTGTCCGATGCATCCAAGAGAAGGCTGTGTGTGCATGGAGGGTTTCGTCATGAGCGGTAAGCGGTGTGTACCAGAGAAAGATTGTGGCTGCCAGGATGATCACGGATTCTATCATCCCAGAGGCTCCACCTGGTCACTCAATGATTGTGGTACAACCTTCTATTGTAATGGGTCCAATAAGATCGTCTCCACAGACAAGAGATGCGCCGAGAATGCTGAATGCAGTACAAAGAATGACAAGAAGGGTTGTCATTGCAAAGAAGGCTATTGTGGTGATGGAATGGAAAAATGTGCCGGTAATGAATCAGTACATAATATAAACCCTAAACTGTTTTAAAAGCGCATAAATTTGCAATATGTATAGTATCAAAACATCTGTCCATGGATGATTTTGATTCATGACTTACTTTATAAGGAGTAATTAAGCAAGCGTCACTTTCTGTAATTTTTGGTCACGTGACCACTTTGTATGACATTGAGGTGACATTGTATGACATCTACCAAATAGCACAAAAATAGACATTGACCTCCTTATCAACAACCAAACCCATTAATTGCTACAATTGTAATTATGTAATCTTAGATTGAGCCTTTACCTAAACATTTCCCTTCATAGATATCGACGAATGTCAAGATGACAATCCATGTGATGTCAATGCTATGTGCATTAATACAGTGGGCTCCTACATTTGCCAATGCAAACAAGGATTTCAGGGTGATGGCAAAAAATGTGACGGTAAGTTTTAAAAAGATCCATTAGTTAAAAAAAGAAAGATTCTACAATATACAGATGAGTAAAAATAATTCTAAATTCATTCATCAATAGATATAAATGAATGCAAGCAACAGCCAGATATCTGTGGTGATAATGCTCGATGTGTCAATAAAATCGGCTCCTACAAATGTGAATGCAGAGTTGGGTTTGGCATGGTGGGTGGAACATGCATGGATGTGCATCAATGCACTTCTAGTCGGCATAGATGCCACGAAAATGCTAAATGTATCGATACAAACCCAGGATACAGGTGTGATTGTTTACCCGGATTTTTTGGTGATGGAGAGAAGGAATGCAATGGTTAGTAATTTACATATAAATAAGCGAAAGCCACATTATTTTCCTCATCATTATGAGCTGATGTTATGCTCACATTTCAGACATTGACGAGTGCACCACAAACAACAACAATTGTGATCCGCATGCCGAGTGCATCAACAAGGAGGGATCCTACAAGTGCAAATGCAAGAAGGGATACAGAGGCGATGGAAAGATTTGCGTAGACATTAATGAGTGTGTAGAGAAGCCGCATATTTGTGGAGAGCATGGAGAATGCGTCAACACTGAAGGCTGCTATGAATGCCATTGTCATCGTGGCTATCAAAAGGATAAGGATGTGAGCGAAAATTCCTTCATACATAGATAGATTTATAGAAATCAAATCACACTTATTCTTACTAAGTGATAGAGTTTGATTAATTCTTGTTATTTAGGGAAAATGTCAAGATATTGATGAGTGTAAAATAGGTACAGCCTCGTGTAGTCCACATGCAACCTGTCATAACAGAGAGGGCACTTATGGGTGCGTGTGTAAGGACGGCTACATTGGAGATGGACATCACTGCACTGTGAAAAATGTGTGCAAGGCCGCTAAAGAACTATGCGATCCAAATTCTAGATGTGAAGGTAATATAAAGAATCATTAAAAGCAACAACAACACTATATAGATAAAGTAATGAAGTAGTCTTAGAGTAAAGCAATGCGATATCTATGCTTTTAGAAAATAAAAATGGCTACTTGTGCATCTGTAACGAAGGGTTCAGAGGAAATGGTCGCGTCTGTCATGATATTAACGAGTGCACGGAGAATAAAGATAATTGCGATAGAAACGCCCAGTGTCGAAATACATTGGGTTCTTTCCAATGCATGTAAGTAATAACGTAAACTAAAAATTCTAAAAAATGAAACCTTTATAACTTTAATTGACTCTGCCTATTCAAAGTTGTCGAATTATATATACACTTTCTTTCTTTGCAGATGTAAGACTGGATTTAAGTTTGTGAATGATCGATGTGTGGATATTGACGAGTGTAAAACAGGGGACAGCCAGTGTGATGCAAATGCTAGATGCATCAACAAGCCAGGCTCTTATGAGTGCGTGTGCAAGCGAGGATATGAGGGAAACGGTATGCACTGTAGAGATATCAATGAATGTAAGGAGGGCAAGGATGCGTGTCATAAAGATGCTCATTGTGTCAACACAATTGGAAGCTATAAATGTGAATGTAAAGAAGGATCCAGAGGTAAGTTACCGAAATTGCTTTTAATCTTAGTATCAAGACTTATAAATAAATGTTTACAAATCAAACTAAATGAAGACTCCCTCAGTGTATCTGTAACTAAATGTTTATATTTTACTTCTAATAGTGATTCTATCAATTTTAAAGGTAATGGAAAGCATTGCAAAGATGTGGATGAGTGTACAGAAGAGTCGCACAAATGTGACATCAAAGAGCGGGCTCGATGCGTGAATACGCGTGGCTCTTACAAATGCCAGTGTCGAGAGGGTTATGAGGGAGATGGTCATGTGTGCTACAGTCCTGAAGCTGACTGTGATGATAAGAGTGACCCAAAAACTTGCAAGTAAGCATACATAGATAAATGACATCACGAAATTTTGTATGTAGATATATTGTAGACTCTATATTTCTACTGATTTCTCAATTTGTTAAGATGCAAAGAAGGTTATGTAGGGGATGGAAAGACATGCAAAGATGCTAACGAATGTGCTTTGGGCACACACAAGTGTGACGTAAATGCTCTCTGCAAAAACACCGAAGGCTCCTACACTTGTGAATGTAGGAAGGGATTCAGAGGCAATGGTAGAAAGTGCAAGGTATGTAAATAAACTGTCATTCAACATTTTAGATTGATGGAATTTATATTAAAATTATTTTGATAATTTAGGATGTGGACGAGTGTAGTAAAAATACTGACAAGTGTGACAAAAATGCCGACTGTATTAATGAAATTGGATCTTACAGATGCCAATGCAAGAAGGGATATGATGGTTCTGGGTATGTGTGCGTCGATGAAGATGAGTGTCAACATGGTAGACACAAGTGTAATCCAAATGCTTTCTGTGTCAATAAGAAAGGAACATACACTTGCAAGTAAATAACAAATTGAAGCAGGAAATCTGACTTTTGATACTGTTATGCCTATCAATAGTTTTGAAAATGCCATATCTCGACTTATCATTCCTTTCAGATGTAAGTCAGGTTTCAAAGGTGACGGCTATGATTGCGAAGATATTGACGAGTGTGCGCATAACAAAACCAACAATTGCGATGGCAATGCCATGTGCATTAACAAAGTCGGCACTTACATGTGCGTATGTAACAAAGGTTTTCAAGGTGATGGTCACACATGCTACGATATTGACGAGTGCGTGACACAGAAGCACGCATGCCCAAAACATTCCAAGTGTATCAATACAGTTGGCTGCTATGAATGTCAATGTCTGCCAGGATTTCATGGAGATGGAACTGTCTGTCTTGGTGAGTATAAGAAGTTAAGAAAATTTAATAAATCATTATCACACAAGATGTGGAAGACGTCTTATCAGACAAAATTGAGTTTAATTGTTATGTAAGAGTGACTAAGATGTTTGTTGCTGAAGGGCCTGTCAATGATCCCTTGTCAACTCGTCAACTCTGTAGTTGCTCAAACACAGAGTTCAGTTCCATCATTTACTACCATAACTCGCGCTATACTGAAGAATATAGCGCTGACTGAAATCAGCATATTCTTTTTTTGTTCTCAACTCATGCAGTAAATGAATATTCCTTTTCAGACCGACATGAATGCAACGATGGTAGCAGTCAGTGCAGCAGAGACGCCCGATGCACGAACACAATCGGTGGTTATGAATGCCAGTGCAATAAGGGCTATCGTGGAGATGGGAAGGTATGCAAGGATGTGAATGAATGTCTGGAGGGACTACACGATTGCCATCACCACTCAGTTTGCATCAACAAAGAGGGCTACTATGAGTGTAAATGTAAACAGGTGAATAAATAGGATACAGTATAATGATTAAATTAAAAATGAATTTTGAATTGATTTTTTAAACCATATCTTTTACAAATACTTTTAATGCTCAGGGTTATGAGGGTGATGGAAAGAGATGCGAATTGGAAGAGGTGGACGAATGTGCTCGAGGATTGGATAAATGTGACCCGAATGCCGAATGCATCGATCAGCCAAAGAAATATAGATGCAAATGCAATAGTAAGATTAAAGCATAGAAATTATATGCAAATTCAAATCTATATCTAGAAACACCGCCCATTTGGACATTCTAAGAATAGGACTGAATTCTATCACTATAATATACAGTTATTCATATCATTTGATGAATAACTTTATTATATTTCGACATATCTATGTAAATCTTTGGATTTTGATGAATCACGAAAAAGCGGACTATAACTGATCGTAATAATTAGTAATATTGCGATTATCAGCCAGCGATATTGACCCAGATACATTAACAAACAAAATTCCATAGAATTGGAGGGTTACTTTAACGAAAAATCAGAAATTATTTTCACGGAAATTAAGATTGCAACATAGATATGAAGAAATATAATAATATTTAATTTTCAGAGGGATTTATGGGAGATGGATTCAAGTGTCATGATATCGATGAATGCAATTTGGGCAAAAACCCTTGTGGTCCGAACTCTGTTTGTTCCAATACATTGGGCTGTTATGAGTGTTCGTGCGCCAATGGATTCAACAGTAAGTCTTCAATACCTTCTTACATAGATAATCTTGTGAGTCTATAATCACAGATATACGAATTTTTATGGGGACAGAGACCCATAAATGTATATCTTTGACATTATCTTATCTTAATTACTCAAGAAGGTGTTTGAATACGGGCTCCAAACATTATTTACACTGAATTCACATTGACAACACTCCCTTATAGGTTCAGGAGATGGCAAATGCGACGACATCGATGAATGCAAATTGGGTAAGGTGAAGTGCTGCGCAGAAGCCAAATGCATCAACATGCCAGGTGCGTACAAGTGCGAGTGTCCCATTGGTTATTCGGGTGACGGCTTCGAGTGTCGTGATCGGAACGAGTGCAGAGATGGCACTCACAACTGTGGCAGACACGCTAGTTGCCTCAACACAGTCGGATCCTTCAAATGCTTCTGTAATCCAGGCTATGATGGAAATGGAAGGAGATGCAGAAAAGGTAAATATTTAGTTAGGGTTAAAAATTGCTACGAATTTATGAATTTGAAACATTTCTTTTTTCAACGTTTTTACATTACTTATAAAAATGCAAGTAGTATTTTGACATACTCGTATATTAATAAAATTAAAACAATCTTACAATATGTGTAGCAATATTTTTATTATCCGGGCATATACGTAAATATTTACTACATTATTATTTATTTAATTGAATTTTAGCACGGGGCCGGTACAACAAAGAAGTACGGTCTCATCATGACGATGATATGATGGATTTCGGTAGTGAAGTGAAAAGATTGAAGAGAGGATAAAGTGAAACTATACTTTCGTACAGAAACATCAGAATAATCATAATTATTACTTGTAGTGATTTAACGCAGTATCTTTAAGATTATCATAAACAGATTGGTTATACACATAATATATGGTTATTTTGGGGTTGATATAAATTAGATATTGCTTTCATTTTGTTATTTTAGAAATAAAGTTATAAACAGTTTTTGACATTAAATTTCTTTTTAATAACTATATTATTGGTATATGACTGACGAATTATCAAAATGGAGTTGCTAAGTGAAATATACTCAATGAGTAATAATGACGAATTATACAATAATTTTTACTTGCAATAGATTATAGAAATTAAATAGGGATTTCTCTAAATTCTTCGGAGAATTATAAGCAATTTGACAAGTTAAGCGAATTTTACTGTATTTCGTAATTCGAATTTTTTTGACTTTATTAGACTAAAAAATCGATGCATCGGACATAAAGTATCGTTTTAAATGACAAACTATTTAACCTTCTAACTCATGCCAATCTTGTAGACACATTTAATAATAAACTAATTACCATTGGGGTACCCATGGTACTTTATTTGTAAAAAAATATATAATAATACATCAAATGTATAAATGATCTCTCTTTCTACCAAACCCGACTAACGACCACGGAGCGACTTCACTATAATTTGTTTTATAAATTAATAATATGTACCGCATGCCATAGATATCTTGCTAATCTGTACTACATACAGGACGTGTGTAACTATTTCAATCTTATTTCTCTCTCTCTCTCTGTAAAATGTCTATTTATTTGTTGCTATAGTCAATACTATAGTTACTTCTATTAGCAATACGCTTGCAAACTCCCATAGACTTTGTTTAAAACACCCTTAGAAACTCACCATACCGGTAATAGTAGGGTTGTTAAGGGTTTGGAATAACTTTCCATAGAATTTCCATTCCATTTTCCCCCGGAATTTGCAAGCGTATTAAAGCATTTCAGTTGATTTATAAAACTATAATATTTACGTATTTAAAATATTCACAAAGTAGTGTTATAGCACCGAGCTTATTAAAACAAATCACTTTTATGTCTTATTTTAAAACATCTAAATTTTAAAATAGCCCGTTTCCTTATGGCTCATAATTTTAATTAAATTTTGTATTGCGTCTAATTCTGTAATTTATGTCTCGGAACAAACATATCAACAAATGAGCTCAAATAGGAATAGATTTAGGCAAAATTACTTGTATTTGATTATTTGATTATTTTAAAACTGATTCATAACAAACGAATCATCGATTTTTATTGATATGAATAAGTAAATAATGTTCAAATATCCTAAATTCCGATTCACATCCTGTACACCACAATTCTCCCTACACAGAGAGAACATCGAATATGGACTGGATAACATGAGGGTGTGTGCACGCTATCATAATGTCTCGCTTTGATAAAACACCGTTGATCAGACATTCATTATCGGACAAAGATTTGGAATTAAAATGAAATATTTCACCAGCGGCAAAACTATTCACAAAAGCAGCATTTGGATAACCGGCGGGAGAATCTTTATCAACACGGAGTCTTTTGGATTGGTTAGGAGGGTGGTTATTAGAGCACTCGCTGATGGAAGAATTTGTCAATCGACGATGTTCACTCAAAGAAATTTCGATATCATCAATCAATTCGTCAGAAAATCGAGAGTTTCCATAATTCTGATATTCCTCCGGATTTATACGAGTCCATAGTGGTAAGCTGACAGCTGATGTTTCCGATTCAGAATCTTCTTCTTCATCATCCTTTTCAGATTGTTCTACACTTAAAGATTTCATCAAAGAGAATGTTACAAGCTTCGCGAGAGCTTCTTTCGATCGTTCGGCATGATCGAGTTCGGGTTGATCTACCCAGAGATTAATCGATACGGTTAGTTTATCACCAATAGCTTCTGATTGGTCAATGCTTTGAACGAAATGCCACCAATGACGAGGCACATAGAGTAGATCACCCGGATTTAGAGTGACAACATATGGAGTTGCTTGTGCGAATCTGGGGTATCGAGTGAGATCAGGATTCAGAATGTTTACCTGAAAATAAAGAAACACACACTAAGTACCAACAGCTATACTACACCTTATAAGCAACAGATCGATAAAATAAGAACGCACTGACAAATCGAATGAGAGTTTTATGAAAATTAAAGTACCAACCTGGCTGTAGATAGAAGATTCCTCGTATGGGAGGCGTGTTGGATAGAGGAAGTTAGTTTGAGATGGCGGAAACAATGTCCATTGTTTGACTCCCTGAATTTGACAGACCAGATTGTAACCATAGGTGTCGTAGTGGCAGGGAGTATAGCTGCCCACACTTCCCAACCAGAATGTGCTGCCATTACCACTGCTGGAGGATGGATAACCAAATTCTTCCCATTTCAGTTGGTCAACTAGATCATCTAGAAGGTACAGATCTCGTTAGCATGGGATTGAGAAAGATTAAGAAAAGAGTAATTATAGAAATGTACTTTTGAACTACAACACGTTTTTATACAAGACTAGCTTTCGTTTTTAATAAAATTAATTGTTACAGAAACTTAAAAGTCAAAATTATTTTAATTTTGACTTTTAAGTTTCATCAAATTTTGTAAATCAAAGATATCGATTGGGCCTTGAGGTCTGTTAAGCCAGTAAATAAGTACAGCTATTAGAAAGCAGAGCCCATATTTATTATATCATTGAACTTACTTACTGGGTACATTCAATTCACAAATATATTTGTAGTCTGCATAAGCAAACCAATCTTGTGAAGGAAGATATTCAATAAAGTGGCCCAATTTCAGCAATTCACTTTCTGAACAGGAACTTTCTGAATAAGAAATCAATTTGTTACCATAAATTACACTAGATATTTGCTGATACGTACACAAGAAGAATTTTGAGCCAATTATCAAGCTTAGCTCATATAAACAGGAAATTTTATAGCCAAATTTCAAAGTATAATTACCTGGAAATTATTTAAACTGTTCAAAACATATAATATTATAGAAAAATCATAAAAGATATCATGAACTTTAATTATAAATCAAATAAAGACAATCTATTTATTTACTATTGAGTGAATCACAGGACAACCATTCAATAAATTGATCCAGACGAGCTGTGATGTATTGACAATCAATTTCCCATTGAATAGAATCACATTTCTTTTTACCCATTCTGAATTTTAAAGACAGATGCTCATTTGATTTAGAGAGCCGCTTATTGACATTCCAACCATGCAATGCTGGCCATGAAGCAATGCCTTGCTTAATAACTACAGGATAATGCCAAAATTTGATGCAATCTGATAATAGCATGCTACTCTTTAAAACCTAAAAATAAGGAAAAATTACATTCACTTCAAATAATTATTAATAAAATAAATATTCAAACACAACTACGCTGCTAATAAAAATGACTAGTTATAGTGGTATCAAAGTGACAAGTTATGTTATGATTTATATGATTAAGTTATCTAAGTATCCAGCTTAGCTAGTTTTCAATTTGGCTAGATATGCTGTAATTTTATCAATTATCTAGTTGGCTATATATGAGCAACAAGTTATGAACAAATTATAGTGATATCTAGCCACTATTTATTAGTCGGTACCAGAGTGACAAGTTATGAGGTAATTGTATGATTAAATAGTCATTTTTATTTGTGATTAGATTATGAATTTATGTTGAAAATTAACTGTTTTTCTGAATTATTACCAAAAGGAAATAAGAGTTAGCTCCAGGAAGGAAATTAATCAGAATCTTTAGCTAATAATGTCAACAATTCAATCTACAAAAATTACTTACAAGTAAACAAAGTAAACTTTTGTAATAACTTTTTAAAAATTAATGATTTAAACATCTATTTATGGATACAACAATAAGTTTAATACAAGTTAGGAGGAAAATATAGCCTTTGTAACTGGTAACAATTTTTTTTATCAGGCTTCATTCTACAATAATTATTTTAATTAATAGTTTAGTAGTTATGAATATAAATGCATACTTTCAAAATATTTTATTTAAAAAATAATTCAATATTCAAAATACCTATAGAAAATGATATAAAGCATTGAATGGAGAATTGACAAATAGACAATATCTATATCTTGTAAATAAAAGTTTTAGGATGTGCTTCTGGACTGTAAGAAGTTTGCCAAATATCCTATAATACTATAATAATATTTAAAACTTTAATAAAATATATATTATTAACCTTCCGCAATTGGAGAAAATCGAAACTAAATTGAAACGTTAAAATTCTTACTGAAATATTATCCAGTAAATTATAAATAAAATTCATTGTTTGATCCAAAGTGTAGATTTTCAGTGATCTACTCTCATAGTGTAGACAACGTCTTTTTTGTCTACTTTCGTAGCATAGACAGATGGTCCTTTTTTCCGTTGAGATTATAGCGCAATCAGTAGGTACAACAAAGAAGTTAATGTTAATATTTGGTTGATACTTAGGATATCATATTTTTAACAAATGCTCTCATAGTCACAATGCTCTGACAGTCAACGATATTTATTCCTCAAATTAATTATATGTATATGGATGGCATCAATCATCAAAAGGAATGATTTATTAACTTTGGTAAGTTGTTGAACTAAGATTCACTTAGGTACTCTAATTTTGTTAGATTTAATAACTATAGGCGTCTTCTGAAATGATTTCAGAAATACTTAGGATATCTATAATAATTAAATCTATTCTATGTAGGTAAAAATGATGTCAAAAATAACTGTATTATCTAATTAATGACCTATTTATTTGCAAAAATGTCTCAAACATTTGTTCATGTACATATTCTTATTGTACTTTATTAGGTGCTGTTTGGTTGGCAAAGCTTTTTAAAAGTCCCATGTCAGCAAATTGATAAACATATTGGTTGTTTCTTTCGCATGCCAAATTCTGGCAAAAATCAATTCACAACAGTAGGTACTATAATTACTCCTTAAAGTCGTCGAAGCAGGTATATTGTCCTCGAGACTGATTTTACTATGGTGAAGACTCCACATCCACCAGGATGGAATTCTATCCCTTACCGCATCAATACCAAATAGGCAGCCTTTGAATATTGTTGTGAACAGTGATGAGTCTACAAAGTCATGTGAAAACGAGCGACCATCTCCAAGCGCAAGGACTTCAGCTATTATTATATAATATAAATAGCTACGTAATTTCTGTGACGTATGTAATTACTTATTACTCAACTCCAAATCCTACAAGTTTCCTCAATGATTTCATAACATGAGTCTGATTCTACATATCTAGTAATCATTGGTGTTAGGACCCTTATCTGTTTATTTTATATACTGCTGATTTAAGTATGTATACTGCTGAAAAAATGTATCGACGACATATATACAACTCTGTATCTTTTTAGTATTATTTGTGAGTTTCGATTCCCATTTTTAGAAATATGTATTAGATAATTCATGCTTTTGAGGTCATTAGAGATATTATAAACCGAAGGCGAAGGCCTGAGGTTTATAATT
>JAYMFX010067781.1:0-13997 GCA_036784945.1 Monocelis spectator
TATGGAATTTTGTTTGTTAATCCGCCCTTAGATACATCATATCATTGCAGAGATAGGGCCGTATCGAAGGGCGGATTTTAAATTTCCATAAAATAGGAGGGTCACTTTAACGGTCAATAGGACTGTTAAGTGACCCTCTAATTCTATGGAAAATGACTTGGATACGAAGAGCATACAGAGATTATGTAGTATCCAAGGGAAGTCTAAATTTCCATAGACTTAGAGGGTCACTTAACAGTCCTATGAACTATATAAAGAGGTTTTAACATTAGAATTGGCCTTCGAAATCTATGGAAATTTAACAATTCGCCCTTTAACACTTCTATGAAATTAGAAGTGTAATAACATGGATTATCTCTACTCTAAAATGATATTATTTAGGTATCTAACGATGTGATAACAAGTAACAAATTCTCATAGAAGATGAAGGGTTATTTTTTTCATAGAATTAGTAGAAGATCCTACTTTAACGATATTATAATGTACATACCTTTCTATAAATAGATTATTATTATTTAAGTAATGAAATCTTATAATAAAATATTATGATGTCATGGAAAAGTTAGATGTCTAAAGAATACAATTTAAATTCTATAGAGCGTCGTCTATATTGAATGAATATTGAAGACAAGAAATCAAAATTGTTACCATAGCAACTCCATGTATATATATATATATCTAAATAGTAATATGTCGTGTATTGTTTAGCTATTACGTAGTCTGATAAACTGAAAATGACTGAGAACGAACTGAACTGAAGAAGAAGAAGAAAATTGTTTCATGCCTACCTAAATATTCTCAATGAATAAACAGGAATTGAAGTAAATATTTAGAAAAATCAGTATAATAGAAATAATACAATGAAGTTTAAAACTTTGTCTGAATTTAAGCGCGTATTATTCTTAAATAATTAAAATCAACTATCTCTATCAGACACTACCAGACAATAAAATGACAATTAGTAACTTTCTATTCTATCATTAATTCAATCGATATTTTGTTTAAAACAAAAAAAGATCATGATGATAACGTTTTCTAGAGTTGTTATGCGGTATCTCTATAATGACCTTTATTGCAGAATATACCTATTATTATTATAGGAAGTACTATACTTATAAGTATAGCCATAGAAAAAGCTAGACGATACAATACAATACAATACAAATACAGTTTTGAAAGTTGCCGGAATTCTGTTATGAATTTGCTGAGCAAGAATTGTTTGAACAAAAGGAAAACTTCGAGCTAACAGACGGTATCGATTAGGCAGGCAGGCGTATGAAGCAGCGAGGAAGACTAGACGACAATTTTGAAGCGGGAAATAAATCTTCCCTCCCCATGTCGCCTCCAATGTATTATACCAACCTACAGACGACTACTGACTTTCCCGTCTATTAGAATTCTCTGGGAGGAAGCTTTCATTCAACCTCATCTATTAATAGAACTGTTCCGATGAATAATTAATTCAAAAGCTTTAGTCGAAGAATGCAGAAAATTTAGCATCTGCAGAATATCAATAAAATTGGGGCTTGATTTATTATTATTATTATTATTATGACTTTATTCTTAACAAAAACATTTTAGAAGAGAAAATTTTAATAAAATCAGACGTAGAGGCTTAGGAAGAAATCTATAATCTATCGATTTCTGATTGTATTACCCCCCCCCCCCCCCCCCACTAATCGATAAGAGAATATGTTTTCTATACAGTTAAATTAATGCAGGGACTTACATCGTCTGGTCATTCCAACTTTAAAACACTGCTGTAATCGGCAGCGTTGACACGCGTTTCTTGTACTGGGCGTGATAGGACAGAAATTGGTGTTGTTGTTGCAATGAAAACTCGTGACGGGAGTGGCAGAGGTCACAATTCTTCGGAAAAATCCCTGATTAAAAAGAAGGCACTGTTAAAATAACTGTCAAAATCTCATCAAAATCGGTGATGAAAAGCGTTGCTAGGCAGGCAATAGCGACTTCTTCCCTAGCAACGGATTTTTACTTGGCGTCGCGAGTTACCCCTGGGTATAAAATTTCATGAAAATCGATCAAGGTTAAAAGGGCAATATTATTGGTGCTTACAGATGGCTGAAGATGAAGAATGACGAAAAAAATGCGATTTTTGCCCGGACATATCTCGGGATGTAGTAGATCGATCTTAATGAAACTTTGTCCATGTCTTAGTACCGGACAAGACTCCGTGCATGCAAAATTTCAAATCATTTGGTTTAGAAGGGGTCTCTCTAGAGAGATTTGAAAAATCGCCCATTTTCAACCAACCTATATTAATAGCATGCTAGAGCTAACTAGCCTATCGCCATAGGCTTGGATGTACAGGTGGTTACAAGTTCAGATTAATTAGAAAATTCATCACGCATGTTGATGAATAGAATTTTAAAAATAGATTTTAATCCCTTGCAACAATTTTAACATCGACAGGAGGAGATTAATGCGCTTAAGAAAAATTATTCTAATTTGATAGTCATAATAAGCCTTCAGACATTTACGGTTTTAATGTCGACTTTATTTCTTAGAATTCCTACTTTATGAGAATTATAGATAAATCCAGCAGAGGTGACATGCAACAACAATATTATTAAACCAGAAATTTAAATGCTAAAAACTTACTTTGCAACCTTCACAAGCCGGCACACCATAATGAATACCAGATGCAGCATCTGAGCAAACGAAGCAGCGCTCCTTGATGGATGAACTTGAAGAATGACATTGCACTTCAGATTTCGAATCACAAATAGTCGTATTGCCGGAGTAATAGAGATGTGGAATTGATTGTCGCGGAGAGTTCACAGGGCTCAAATCATGGCCATTGTTGTTGCTCAGAGACGCTTCTTGTTCAGTGATATTGCAATCCGATGCAACTAAAACCGGCATGACTGGTGATGCTGATCTCTTACGCTTTCGGTGAAAAACAGGATTTTCTGGATTTTCATTAGTAGATCGACCAGAAGAATAGAGTGATTTAGAAGAAGAATCAGCGTATGACATGTCATTGCTCCATTTTGATTTGAAATGATTTAAATCAACACCATTTGAATTTGGATATTCAGTTTTTACTGGTCTTAAGTTTGGAGGATTTTCAGACACGCCAAATGATAGCATATTACAACACAGCAGGATGACCTATAGCATTAAGTTAAAAAGTAATGATCAAAAAATATATCAATTTAATTGTGATGTTTTTTTTATGGAAAATAGTTACAGTTCACAGTTACTTTATCTGATAAATATCTGTTAGGTATAATGATTAATAACCAATAGTGCTATATATAATAATAATCTTTATTACTAGATGACAAACATATTTATATTACAAAATACAGCACAGATATTGTGCTTCAAAAGCATATGAATTAAAGATGATGGATATTTAGGTCACAGTGAGTTATTTTTAGTCAATTTCAATGATCATTTATACTTTGCATTATTGTGATTATAGATAGCCAAGATCATGTAATAAATATATCAATTATATATACTACAAATATGTTGCAATATCATTTGGGAATATCTATTTGTGCTAATATGATAGGTATATTTGTATGGGACAGAACCTTATATTGGACATACCTATTTAAAAAAACACATTTAGCATACTCATTAAATTTCATATACCTGTCAACTTACAAAGATTTTAGCAAAATTGTATTTTTAGTTTTTTAAAAATTGATTCTACAAATAATATCAAAATTTAAAATATTAATAGATACTTTTTGAATTACTTAACATGTTAATTACAGAACAAAACAAGTTGTTCATTATTTTCATAAACAGATTTCTAATGTTTTTAAAAAATGAGGAAGGAATTTAAGTAAACAACATTTTTAGAATGTTATAAAACAATTTCAATTTTTATGTCAATATGAAGATATTTTTTAATTTATGAATGGAGATATGTACTTTAATTATATTTATGACATAATTAATCAAAATTTATAAAATCATTAACTATGTCATAAATTATTTGTATATTTCAAGAAGTAAATATAGTCTGATTATTAAACTCATATTGATTATGATAACTAACAGTAAAATATATGTAGTATATGCGGAAATTACATTATTTTGTTTCTGATCTAGAACAAGTTTTTTGAAATGAAATTTTAAGTGAAAGTGCATATAGCAATGACATTACTTATTTCTCAAAGTAGATATTAAAACTATTGGTATGTATGATCTAAATCTAACATTCTAATTGCTTGACATTTTAATTAGTCTGTATTTATTGTTGCATACTAATTTCAAAATACTAAATTGGACATGAAAAAAATTACCAAAATATAAAGCATTATTATGCACCATTACTTATCTAAAATCTACCTATATACATACAGAGGGAGTGGACAGAAGTTCTGGTTATCCTCGAAAAGGGTGGTGGATAAAGGTCTGACATTTATCCCATTAATTACATGATTTGCAAATTTGTAGTGGAAATAAATGTACCCTTCTCATTTTCTTCCTCCAAAGACCCCAGACACATAATAATAATATTTCACAGAATTGTATCCTTGTAAACTTATTAAACATGACCAACAATTGTTTAGTGATACCAAATTAATTATAATAGCATATATTTGTCCTACTTCTAGGACAAAGTATAATTATTAAAGAAATGCAAAATTTTAAGACAAATACTTAAAATAAATTAAAATTCCACATGAAAAAATACCTAACCTGCTGTTTATTATCGGAAGTATTATATAATCAAATCCAGTTTTTTTAATTTTCAGTTTATCGGATAATGAACTTATGAAAACAAAAAATATGACTCAAGCGGTTTAACTGCTATTTAAATAAATTGCCTCATTTAAAGTCGTAAATAATACATTTTTGTTTTGAATCCGCAGAAAGAAAATTATTTTTTTAATTTATTCTTTAATTATTCTGGGGTGTATTAAAAATCATATTGTATAATATGTACCACTAATTGGAAAAAAATACGGGCCAAGATGTTATTCGTAAATATTAATGTGAATGAATCAAAGCTGCGTCCACACTAGTCGTTTTTTTATTATTTCAAAGTTTTCAAAGTATTATTTTAAAAAACACATTTTTTAATTGGTATCAGACGGTAGAAAGATCCTATAAAATCATTTGCTACGCAAAACAAAAATGACATTAAGAAAGAATCAGTATTTCCGAAAAAAACAGCGGAAATGACGGCTCATCCAGGATAAGCATATATCCACAAACTTCATATTTTATGATTCTCTATCTTCTTCAAATGCATGAATAAAAATAAAATTGCCTGTAGAATTATCATTTGAAATTAAGAGCCTGTGCAAATGCTACTGATCAAGTTAATCATTTAAATTGGAGATGACTATCTCAAATGGAATTACTTCTCCAATACTAAACAAAGCCGAGAATATATAGGACCAATGGTAAAGAATTACACACAATGGCATCCGGCCCGAATCTGCAATAACTTTTGTAGTTGATCAGTTACAAAAGAGAATATTTAACACCTCATCCGCTGTCACAGTCAGAGTTCATTTGTTTTCTTTCTATGATTAATTCAAATCATGCTCGATTATCTGATCCGAATTCCTCTAATTTTGGCTAACAAATAAAAAATTAAGATAGACATCCAGTTCAGCGTCCTTACAATTAGAGATCTATCTATGTACGGTAAAAAAGTAACTATGCAAAAAATCAGACTTAATAAATTAAAAATATTTCGGATCTTAATTAATACCTATAGATATCTGATTTATAGTAATTAAATAAAATGTAACGATATTTTCATAAAATCATAATATATTGTTGTATTGTTTATTTATTAAAATAATTATAGAAAGAAATCTGTATTAACTAGCATTTAAGAATTAAATCATAAATAATTGGTATAGTTTGTTTGTATTAAAAAAATATTTTTTTAAAGTATTGGATATTTAATATCATAAATTATTATTGTATGGAACAGCAACAACCAGGCTGTGACTCCTGAAGATTTCTGTTTCCTTTTAAGTCAGAAGTTGCTTCCTAGAATCAATAAGAAATATATACTTGTGTAATCAAATTAAAATATAATTTCAAAATTTGTCATTTTTTAGTAAAATTTTCGATTTTCTATTATAATGTTGATCAATAAAAACTATACTCAATAAACTATCAAAATCCAAAATTTGATTGGCTTTGGAATTTTTTTGTTCTGATTTCTATGGTTATAATATCACTGCAGAGATAAGACCGAATCGAAGGGCGTAGGTATTAAATTTCTATAGAATTAGAGGGTTAGCTTAACTATCCATTAAATTGAATACTCTGTTAAAGTAATTTGTTTTAATAAGATCGTTGTTATATAACACAATATTTTACGAATATTTTAAATACGTAAATAATTGTTCCAGATTGTAATAACAGTCAGACCACATTTTTAAAGTAATTATCTATAAATTTCCTTAAGCTGATAAGCTATAGGAAAATGGATTAAAACTATTAGATAGTTATTACGTACTAATATCTATATTAGAATTGTTGTTAGTACTGGAGCCGCAACCAGAAACAGCAACGAGCTTATTAAAACAAATCTCAAACTTAACAGCGCATAGGTATGAGAATTTCACCATAAAAATCTTCATCTTTTAATTAAAATAAGACTCTCTCTTTAAGTCAATTTAGACTGGGTCTCATGCAGTATTAAATTCCACGGACTTAAAAACGAAGATTTATTAAGACCCGTAAGAAAGAAAGTTTAAACTTATAAACTCGTATATTGATGAAGTATTTGATTGTTGTTTTTTAATTATGACTATATACTTATAAATTATACAATCCAAAAATACGACTTTCTTAATAATTTTATCAAATAATAAGTTGACAGCTTACATTTTCATCTATTGGATTGGTATTGACTTCAATCTGTAAACAAATGAATAGAAACATATGAGTATAGCTGAAAGAACACGCACACCTTATCAAAAAGTTAAATATTGATTTAATTAATATTGTTGTTGTAAATCTTAAGAAAATTGTCTGTCCCGCATTAAAAGAATTAGAATAAGAGTATGGTATTGCGATTGAATTTAAGAGAAAAATATAATTCTCTCAATCAGATGGAGAGAATACAATCAATATAGAATTATATTTGAATGAAGAACGCACAATCATAGAGATCGGACTATCTTTTCGTCTTTTCCGAAAGAGAAAATAAAAATTGTCTATTCTAACGAATTCAACACGAAGAGAAGTGACCTCTTAAGAGTCCTCTCAAGACTATATATGATCCTCACAGAAAAGCTGGTATATATAGTATATATGTGTATGCCTGAGACGAAGCCTTTAATCCTTTGGTGTTGGTGAGATTTTGTGCGAGACACACTCTTAGAAGACTCAGAGAAGAATTGCCTTTTATCAGATTGTAAAAGACATTAATTTTCAGGAGAAACATGGAGAATGAATTTGAATTGTCTTGAAATATTTCGGTTATTGAAACATCTGTGGTGAACATGGAAAACATCATAACGATTTTGTACTCCTTATACATTTCCCTTTCTGACTTTTGTAGTAAATTGTTCATTGAATCTATTAAACATAAAACAGCTCAAAATCATAATAGCATGGATATATATCGATTACGTTTTTTAATGCATAGATTGTTTTATGATTTTGTTTTGTGTCAATTTTGTTTTAATAATGTCAATAAAGGTAAACGAAGCTAATTAAACACGCGTCTAATCGGTTTTGAAAACACAATTTCTAATAGGTGTAATATTTAAGGTGAATTACACTGGACTCTTTAGCTGGCTTTTCTGTGGCGGCGGCTTCTTCTTCATTAACTACTGGGGCAGCTTCTGAAAAGGATGAATTGCTTTATAAATAAATATTTTATCATATTTATTTTATAAATTATCCATAAATTGAAATATAACATATATTGATGCCAATTATAACATTACTTTTATATAACATTTTATTACTACAATTTAAATTCTCCAACTTTAAAAATTCTATTTCTATGTTTCATGGTACAATTCCTATACAGTATTGAGAATTTTCATCGATTTTTCCAATTCCCTAGAATATTTGAAAATTAAAATCGATGGAAATTCATTGTATCACGGTATAAATATGGAAGCATAGAAATCTCGTTGGACAAAAAAATTGATAAATATTCCATTTCGTGGTAATTTTGAATAAGTTATACAATATTATACATAGGTATGGTACAATTAAAAAACCCAAAATATTTGCATATTATATCCTTAAATGTAAACATAACTTTTGTCAATTTTATTTATTTATTTATTAATTTATACATATACATATATTACTTTTGAAATAGATGAGAATATGTGTCATTCATTTTTATAATCCAATTCATGATGTAAATCATAAAAATATGATGTAATTATGGTATAATAAGCACCTACCTTCTTCAGACATTCTTTAATCAGGAATAAACCACGCTATGCTTCAATTATAATCGGATGAAATAATGAATAGCTATAAAGAGTTTTTAATAATTATGTATTAATGATTTGATATGCCTAGAAAATATTAATTGCGCGAGTAGCAGGCTGCTTTGTTGAATGATTGTTTGATCTGTAATTCTTGAAAATTATCGACTGCTTTAATTGTTGGCTATACCTAGTATGGTGTTTGTTGCATACGCCTCTCACAAAATATTTTACCAAACTTGCATAACTCTAAAGTTGCTCTCTATAGCAAGCACGTATATTAGAGCCACAATCGGTGAACAAGGGAGGGAGTACAACTTGTGAAACTAGATCACAACTTGACTGCAAGTATATTATGGTATAGCCTATAGCTATATACTGAGGCCATGCTTTTTCTCAAGAAGTTTTTAGCCATATTGTTGCTCAGATATATAAATTGAAGAGTAGATATGAGTGATATTTGTGTGCAGGAGTAGTATGCACCAGTACAAGTAATGCAAACAGATTTCACATATTGACAGGTGTTCTCAACCTCAAATACTTGAGGAGAAACACTCAACTAAAATTCTTTTCAAAAATTAACTTTAATTATTAATTGAAAAAAAAGTATGCTTGAGTAACATATTTGCACATGAACCAATTGTCTCCATTTATTCTTTATATTTCGCAGAGATCTTAATAGTCTTAAAGTCAATACATTTTAGGTAGGTATATGATATGGCTGAAAAAAATCTGCATTTTATTTTTCTGTCAATTGAACAATTCTATCCTAATTCAATAGAGTTTACATTGATTAGTGTATGATATTATTGAAGCACAATATCGTAGTTATACGTATTGTAATACAGTGCAATTTTAGCTCTTATTTTAATTGAGCAATATATTTTTATTTCTTCTCATGATTTAGTTTCAGTTTCAGTTTCTGTTTCCGCAAATGCAAACTATAAGCGTGACAGTTGGCAAACATATTAATTAATTGCAGCTTACACTTTAAGCGCATCTGTTTAAATTATTATGCCTTTTCAATTTAGAATTCAACTTTTGAAAATGGCATAGAACAAGTTGGGGTCAATGGATGTGGTTTACCGTTATTCGACTTTTGGTCTTTCGACCTTTTGACCTGATTTTATTGTTTGATTCTCTGTTTTTCGTCTTTTTGGACACACCGACATTTATAACCATTCTATACATTTTCATAAATGGTAGAAATCTTAATTCTTTAAAATATTATTCATAAAAAATATTTGCATTATTTCACAAATACAAAAAAACAAATTATATGTTAAATCATAGAAATCGGAATTATTTTTGGCTGCTTCAACAGCCGCAACATTCCGATTTCCGAAATGTTAATAAGTTTCCAGATTTTGTTGTCCCTGCAGCAGTGAATTAAATCAATAATAATAATCATATAAATGAGCTATATTTGAGATTTTTGGTTGAGATTTGGTTGTCGAATTTGGTCATGTGTTCTCGTTCTGCACAGAACGGGATGCCAACGAACTATACCTATAGAGATCGGACAATTTATTTTCTAAGACTGTTTTCCATAGTAAGCTATGTCAATATTTAGGTGATAATCCATCGAGATAAAATCATCGATATTTCATTGACATTCTTAAAAACAATCTACGCAAACTACTCATAAACAATTGAAGTAGTAATTTACAATTAATGTTTTATTTACATACATGATTCTTTCATTGGATGATACATATGTACATATAGTATGTACATATGTATATGGTTTATGATCATATTTCTATGGCAACCATAGAATATAGAAATCGGACGAAATATGGTCCGATCTCTATGACTATACCTTTGATAAAGCTTATCTTATCTTATCTGATTAAATTGACATATGCAATTTATATTTGTATTCCATAGAGATTGGATTATATATGGTAGAATGGTTAACCTTTCGTCTTCTCTAATGATTAATGAAACTGATAAAAATACTTATAAGTATTCTAATTAGAATACTAAGAATATTATAGAAGGGAAAAGAAATTTTCTTCAGGATACATGTTTATTAAAAAAATACAACGTAACATTTCGTTTTTAGAGCTTCTTCAGGTAAATAGGTGTACACCTTTGTAATCACATTTTATGTAATCAATACTGTCATGACTATAAATTAAGTTCTTTTTAACGAATACAAAGCATCAAATTATTTAACAATAACAATTTTAGGTATGCGTTTATTCAATGCAAGCGTTTTTCGAAATTATTTAATGAATGATTTAATCACTTACAATTAAATGATATAAAGAGCCAACAATCGCATATTCATAAATCAGATTTCATTATGACAATACAAAGATGATATATGTATATATATAGAGAGATAAACTATAACATGAAGAATGATTATCGATAATTGTTTGGGAGGTAGTCAAATGAAATAAGCTGTTTTTAAACAACTTTGAATCAAATGTAATTAAATCAAGGAATCTGCATCCAAATTAATAATCGCAAATTATTAATTAATTAATTAACTGTCATTTACACAAATGTCAGAAGTCTGCTTAGTTTGATGTTTTTTCAGAATCTGTTGAGTCAATAAAGTACTTACTACTATTACTTTTACATGGTTTATTACATGGTTTCAGTTATGAAAAAAGCAGTGGTTGTATTAATAGAGAATGATTATACATGCAATTAATAACTTATTTACCTTCTTCAAGAAATTCTAATTCAGACAACACTATATTTGTTTTCAAGGTAATTTTTAATAACAAAATTCATGAAAGATTTCAATTGCGTCTTGTAATTTAAAACTTTAGACATATATGATTTTTAGCGAATTTGTTTTACGTATTGTAATTAATATTTTGTCTTTTTCTATTTTATGTGTCTAACAATTGATTTTACAAATAGATTTAAACATTAATTGTATTGTATGTTGAAGCTTGAAACCAAATTAGATAAATAAGTAGATATAAATACCTAAAACTTAACTTATACATTTTTAAAGTTCAACTTGAATTATTTTGAAGCTTGAAATTTATGCTTTTTAATTCTGTTTACATAAATTTTAATCTTATATACTTGATGAATAATTTTGACATAACTTGATGAATTAGAATTTCGAGCTCATCATACTATTGTTTATATGACCTTTTTGATTTATTACTAAGTTTAAGAAATATCTTAATAAAAAAATAAATTGATACTTTAGTATTAAGATCATTAAGATACTTAAACTATTTAATATCTTTCCATTTTTTCTTTATTTTTAATATGTCTGATTTTCTTAAGCAAAGTGATAATACAAACCAAATTCCTATTGCTATTGCATTAGATTTTTACCACTTTAATTTTAATTTACACAAAACAATTTAGAAATATTTAATGTTTGAATTGTTAAAATTTAAATAATGAAATAAAAATACAACTTTTCTATTGACCTCCTATATACAGGGATACAAAAAATTAACCAATACATCCTAAATTTCTCATTTTAAATACAATTTTGTATTAAGCTTTATTAAATTTAATTCTATTCACCCACATTGAAGGTAAGTTTACTGTTTCAATTGTTCTCAATCAGACTTTTACTCACGTCCACCTCAATTCAGATCATTTTCATCTGAATTATAACTGTAAAACATTTATTGTATCACTTAATTTTTTCCAGTCCTGTACAATTGAATTTTGAACCTAATCACATTTTGTTAACTAAATAGGAGTTAATGGCAGGGGTGGATCTAGACATTATAGTTTAGGGGGGCGTGATATTTTCACCATAATTTCAATCACTTTTAGAAAAATTTTGTAAAAAGGGAAAATTGCATGATTTTCTGGAACATCAAGTTAATGGTCTTTAAGTATGAAAAACAACAATGTGGAATTATATTTTTCAAGAATTAATTGTTTAGGTGCAAAATAACTTAATTGGAATATGGATAACATAAATGCCAAAACCAGTTTTTTTATTTTAATTTGTGATATCTTCCTTATCCATGTAATTACCAAACAAAAAAATTCATTTCAGAAATATGACTCCCTTCTACTTTCAATCATAATAAAATGTCCACATCGGGGTCTGCTGCCACTCCAAGAAGAACTGGAAAACAGACAAATGTCACTGTACATTTTTTAGACAAATCTGCCAATCACTTCAAAATTAATGTAAGTATTATCAAGAAACATTAAAGTTTGTTTTCATCTTTAATATTCTTAATGCAATCTTTATTGTTTCTAAGAAACATATAGAATAAAGTTAGTATTGATACCCATAAAATATTATTTTAAAGTTTCTTAGCGATGTAAAACCTACTGAGTTACATATTACCTTCAAGAGAGTGAAGAAATAATTACAAAACAACAATTATTGTGATAGATAAAAGGGTCAAATTTTCTATTAATTTATCTTATTTAGTAATTAATTTTAATTAACTCCTCTAATGTTTTACAGAATCACGCACCAGGTCAAGAATTATACGAGCTGGTGATAAAAACCATTCAAGTAATAGAGGCTGATTATTTCGATCTTGAGTTTACTAATAAGGAAGGAATACAAGTAAGTTCAATCTAGTGCTCTTACTTAGTTTTGAATTATTGATTTGAATATCTCTAATTAATGCTTTGTCGAGATATCGAGTCTTTGAATCCAGTACTCTTCCTTCAATCTTCTAATACTTTTCATGGAATCTTTCAGTACTCTTCCTTGAATCTTCTAGTACTCTTTCTGGAATCTAATTAGTTCCTATCTCTTCAATTCATTGCTACAAATATTTGTATTCTTTTAGAATTCTTTCAAATGGTAAGTGTATCGAAATTTAGATTTTAACGAGACAATAAGTAATAAAGCTGCACCAATTAAAGGGTTATCATAAAATGCCGTTTTGATCAATCACTGTATGAAATCAAAATTTCCTTTCTGTGATATTATTTTCTCATTAAAATTTATTAAAGCTTTGCAGTTGGTTTTTCCTAAAACTTTCTTTGAAACATTGTAACAAAATTCCTGTTCTGAATATTGGAATTTCTCTTGTTGTTTCAATTAAATGAATTTGAAAAAATAGTTTCCTTTGAAGAATAGAATAGATAAAGGCTATTGCAATTTTTTGTAACAGATTTGTTTAAATAAATTTATTTATAAACTTTAATTTAGAGAAACAGTTTTATGTATCTCTAAATTTGATTCATTGATTATCACTTTCTCTAACTATGGATCTCCTAGCAAATTGTACTTCACTAATGAATCTGAATAGATCTCACAATAAATAAAGAAAACACAATCACGTATCAATAATAGATTTAGTGAATACAGTGTTCGCTTTAGAATTCAATTAAAAATAACAAATTGTTAGACGCATGGAGTTACTTAAACAGAGAATATCTTCTCTAAAATAGAGAATATCTCTTCTAAAATAGAGAATATCTCCTCTAAAATAGAGAATATCTTCTCTAAATAGAGAATATCTCTTCTAAAACAGAGAATATCTCTTCTAAATTGAGAATATCTCTTCTAAAACAGAGAATATCTCTTCTAAAAAGAGAATATCTCTTCTAAAATAGAGAATATCTCTTCTAAAATAGAGAATATCTCTTCTAAAACAGAGAATATCTCTT
>JAYMFX010067892.1:2839-13996 GCA_036784945.1 Monocelis spectator
TACCTACATTAATCTAACTAACGATGAAATCATCAACTGTTGCTATGCAATTTCACTGACATTCTAATGATGAAATCCGCTGTTGCTATGCAATTTCCCTGAAATTCTAATGATGAAATCAACTGTTGCTATACAATTTCCCTGACATTCTAATGATGAAATCCGCTGTTGCTATGAAATTAATTATCAAGACATTCTAATGATAAAATCAACTGTTGCTATGCTTTGTAGATTGATTTAACGTTTTCTATATAGAGTTTTATGCGTATGTAACTGTTTTAACTGGGAATTATTCCATAATAACCAGAATAGCTGAGAGACATTCAGTGAAATATCAATATTTAATAAAGAAACACAGAATTGAAACTGCAGAAACAGTAAATTTGCATTTGTAGACACATTTTGCTGAATTCTTTTCTATAGGATGTAATTATCAATGTATTTCGTATGGCTACTTTCCAGACAAGCGTATATTCATCTATCATTTTCCGGAAAGTGAGACAAAATAGTTTGCAATAAAATCTTCTCGATTCATTGAATGATAGCACAATATTAATACAATGGGAATTGTCTAATTTCTTCCGTAAGCGGTTTAAATCAAATAATTTTCCCCTCATAATTGAATTGATGAGATGCGATATTATATAATATAGCTGCAGTAAGAGAATATGGCGGGCTTACATTCAACAAAGTTTAAAAGTTCATTTCACTAATTACCGCCTTATTTATATTTAACTTTTTAAAGATTAACTTTCGTATTAACAAATTATACAATCCTTTGATATCCGTTTACATTTTGGACCAATTTTAGTTTACTTTGAAAAAGCTGAAATTACTAAGCGATTTACTAATTACTGTTGCTAAGCAAGTTTCCCTGACATTCTAATGATGAAATCAGCTATTGCTATGCAATTAATTATCAAGACATTCTAATATGAAATCAACTGTTGCTATGCAAGTTTTCCTGACATTCTAATGATGATCAACTGTTGCTAAGCAATTAATTATCAAAACATTCTAATAATGAAATGAACTGTTGCTATGCAATTAATTATCAAGACATTCTAATATGAAATCAACTGTTGCTATGCAAGTTTTCCTGACATTCTAATGATGATCAACTGTTGCTAAGCAATTAATTATCAAAACATTCTAATAATGAAATGAACTGTTGCTATGCAATTAATTATCAAGACATTCTAATATGAAATCAACTGTTGCTATGCAAGTTTTCCTGACATTCTAATGATGATCAACTGTTGCTAAGCAATTAATTATCAAAACATTCTAATAATGAAATCAACAGTTGCTAAGCAATTAATTATGAAGACATTCTAATGATGAAATCAGGTGTTGCGCAATACAATTAGAATGTTTAGTTGATACCCAATCAACTCCCATATAAGTATTTGAAAACTCACTCTGAAGTGAGCGTCTTGACGTCGGGCAAAGGATTTTTCTTAGGCATTTGTAGAGTTAGTATAAGCACCAGATCTTTGTAAGGGGCAAATTCAGTGTCACAGAAGGAATGTAACATCTTGGCCCCCTCTGCAGGAATGCCCTCCAGTTCAGTTAAAACGATGCAGCGAGTCCCACTCTCATAGAGAGAGGTGATCTGCTCATCCAGACGCAGTTTAAGAATACCCTGCAATGAATTACAACATGACAACATAGAAATAAATAGAATCGTATGAAGGAAAGTTATGAAGTCAAAATCAATAGTACTAGAAAATGGATTTTATCATTAGCCATTGTAAGGATTTTAACAGATGATTCATTTCAAATTGTAGCAATATTAATTACGAACTTATAAAAAGACAATAATTCAGTCTTTAATTGTAATCTACAGAAGATTCTCTGGCAGATATTGATTTACATGCATTACATTTTTCTGTTCATTTATAGGCGATTTCCACTCGGTTGAGAATAGCAATTAAGTAATGAAAGCTAATTTGTTGGAAGTAAATTATAGGAAATAAACTTCAGTTTATTACTTTCAAAAATTTCATTCTGTTTTTTTCAATCTACAATGCGATGTGATCCTAATTAAAGTGAAAACAAAAGCAGTTCCCAACTAATCATTGCATCCATATTTTGGGAATTCCAAGAATACAAAACAGAGAAATTTCAGTTTAAAAATAGAATTTAGGAGTGAATTGGGAATTCCAAAAATATAAAAATAGAATTTCTAAGTGAATTGGGAATTCCAAAAATATAAAAATAGAATTTAGGAGTGAATTGGAAATTCCAAGAATATAAAAATAGAATTTCTAAGTGAATTGGGAATTCCAAGAATACTTATAAAAATAGAATTTAGGAGTGAATTGGGAATTCCAATAAATATGAATTTGAGTTTATAAATAGAATATTCAAATATAATGATAATTTGGGAACTGTTTAATTGACAAAGTAATGTCCTATTATTTAATTGCCAGACGGCTGGTAGAAAATCTAATCAATGTATAAGAGCAGTGAACTCACAGGCACAGAGACTCTCCAGCTATTGAGATTTATTTCAGAGCATTCTGGATTAGTCCATACACCAATTTCACCCAGTTCTTTTCCCAATTTCCTCGCTAAGCAGCTTAACGTCTGATCGCTATAATTCGCCACCAATAGAATGACGGATGGATAGTGTGGTAGATCACCTTTGGATATCGTCACTAGATGTCGTTTCACACCGGATTTGATCAACTGAAGTATTTATATGAATAACACAACAATGATAAATATAAAATGAGGGAATAAAATAACCCTCGATTATCCGCCATTTTTGACTATGTTCCGATTTCCTACCATTTGTTAATACCCTCGATTATCCGCCAAATTTGGCTATGTTCCGATTTCCTACCATTTGCTAATACCCTCGATTATCCGCCAACTTTGGCTATGTTCCGATTTCCTACCATTTGCTAATACCCTCGATTATCCGCCAATTTAGGCTAGTCTAGAGTATGGCGGATAATCGAGGGTTTATGGAATTTTCTCTACCATAATACCATGATGTCTATAAATAAAAATTACATTCCTTTTTTTTCCTATTCGGTAAATGTCATAAGATAATAATCGAAATATTGCAAACAAAGGATGGTACCTTCCAAACATTATTCGGTTGTGAGGGAAACATCAACTTCATATTGGTCATCATACTGTCCAATTTATTGACAACCACTGCGGCGTCTTGATTGAGCATATTGGGACTGCCAGAGAAGAAGTAGGGCGCGGAAATGTAGACCACCAGGGCGGTGCAAATCAGCATGACGAAAAAGAACCAATTCCAGCTGAAGGTCTCAGTATATCCGGAGTTGTTGATCCCTTCTTGAGGAGGATGATGATGATGATGATGCAGATCAGCGGGCTTCTGGTTGAAACAGCTAGACAGATCATCTTCAATGCAAGAGTTATATCCAAAAGGTGCTCGCGAGCTAACCGATGACTGAGTAGAAATCTGAATGTAAAGAAAGACAGCAGGATTCGTAACGCAATGCACGGAAGATTTCATTGGATGCCAATCAGCCAATGAAATCACAGTATTCCAATTATAGTAATTGTAAGCATATTGTGTGATAGGCAACTCTGCATACTTTTTGTGCCTACCACAAAAGCGAAAAAAAGATAGCGAAATTACAAGCGGTACGATTTGATTAGACTCTCACAATATCTTTAAACGAATAAGGTGCTTGCTTACCACAACTTTATTTGAACTTGAAAAAGTTTGAATCAAAACAATTATTTTCATTACCCTTTTTGTTGCTCTATTCGGCTTATTAGCAGGGAGAGGCTTCGACTCGGATTCTGGGATTTTGAACTCATCCAGACTTGGATAGAGAGAGTCATCAAGTGTGGCACGACTGAGATCATTAGAAAGACGGGACACATTGGGAGATTCAGTTTGATGACAGGCATGAGAGCAGTTTCCTAAAAGCGCACACAAAGAAATTGGACATTATTTATTCATTTAATGAAGAAATCGTATGTGGACTTTTATCTATAATTCACAAACCTTCATTCCGTACTTCTTCTTGATCATCATCAGACTCATCTTTATAATTTCTTTTGCCGCGCCGCCTCACCTCACCGTTTTTATCTGAAAGAGGTTTAGTTGGACTATTTGAGGCAGTCCTCTTTCTTAAATTATGACCACCCACTTCGTGATTTGAATTCGTGTCACTGCTGTCTTGATCTGCGTTGCTACGAGGCATTCTGCTCAGAATAAACAATGCAAATGAATGAAATACTGATGCTAAGAAGTAAATTTATTCCTGAGAATTCGTCTTTTATAAATAATTACATGACGCAAAAATTATAGAGATTTGACCGCCTTTTAATTTGAGCATAGGCAGTTCGATCTCTATGGTCAAACCCCACACAGAAATTTGATTGCCTATCTATCTAAAGATGCAACAGAGGTATATATCTTACGTATAATTATTAAATTCTCCCCTACATAATGTCAAACAAACAAACGATTCACTATAGTTTACGCATATTTTATGAAAGAGAAGAATTTAAGAAGCGTGATTATGTAGTTTTATTCATTTCACAATAATTTACAATAACATTTGAATGAAAATGCGAATTAGTAATTCATGAATCTTTGTTTAAATGCAACAATTTTCAATTTCAACAAAAACTGTTAAAACATATTTTTATACATATCATTTAGAATAACAATAATAAAAACTCTTTCAATAACATTTTACATCTGAAAAACATATTTGTATATACATATATACATTGGCATGCATAATTTACACAAAATAATAAAAATTGGATGAAGTTTTAAATCTTAATAAAGTTCAAATGTTTCTTTCACACACTGTTGGTTTTAATTAATAACACCCAGTGTCTAATTAGTTAGAATAACTTTATTAAGCTGCATATTAGGATGTTGAGATTTATAATACTTCAGCATCCAAATCCACCAGACGATCCATATCATCATCATCATCAGACTCTTCTTCACTCTCAGATTCCTCTTCACTCTCTGATTTAATAGAAATATTCTCAAAATCGCTACTGGCAAAGTTTATGGCTTTATCATATTCCTGTTGATAATAGAGAGCATCAGGACAGAGATGCTCTGGCAAGCCCAAATCAATAATTTCAATGGGGATGGCATGTTTCACTGGAGATTGACTACTTGGAACAGTTGCTTCATCAGATATATGAGTATTTCCAACTTCGGGCATGGCATTGTCATGCAAACTCACTTCATGATGAAGCTGATGGATTTTGGAAATTGAAGGCAGAGAGGAATGGAGAGTTTCAGGAGCACTACCAACAAGACTTTTCTCCCGATTTCTTAAGTTTTGAAGAGCCAGTTTTTCAACTTCTAAACGAGTGAGAAAGTCTTTCAGGTGATCTTCTATCTGCTTCAGTCGTTGTAATCGTTTCTTTGAATATTGGAGCAGGTAATATTCACGCCTTTTCTCAAGAGAGGATTTGTTTATATGATTCATATCTAAAATAAATCTTTTAATGGAAAATAAGATTAAATAAACATATTCCAGTTTATTAAAAAATACTTTTTACTTTTTTGATTTCATAAGGAATTTTCGAAATGACTATTTCAATATTTTTAGAATGTATATTCTAACTAATTAAACATTTACGGAAACTAAACTGTAATATATGTACTAAATTTTTATTAAAATAAGAGAACTTAGTTTATTATACCTCCATTTTTAATTAATCATTCTATTGTAAGGAGAAAAGAAGACAAACTGCTTTAAAACAGTTTATATTTTTAAGAATATTCTCAAATCAAAGGTACCACTTTCTCATGAGTTAATTGATATACTGATATTATACCTATCTTAGTAAATAATTTATAAAATCCGAGATAAATATTAGCTAACTATGTAGTTACATGAGAAGTTGCTTATTTTATTATACGTTATTAGGTAATATTTCTTTATGAAAACTAAAGTTCTGTAATTGCATTTGCATACATTCTATTTTTGATATTTTTTTTATCTTATGAACACTTTGTAGTCAAGATGAGATAAAGAAATTACCAAAAATATCTGCAATAACAAACATTATTGTCAAAATATAATTAACTTTACTGAGTCTGAATATCATTTATTTTTAAAATTTGTGAAAAATAAACCTGATTTTCATTTTGTGAAATCTGTAATGACATATTTCACATTGAAACTACTTATCTATTTTCTGAGAATAATTCAACTAATAATGAAAGATGTTTATTTTATTATATTATTTATGCTTATGCTAATGCTATATGCACTATGACAATTTACACTAAATAAATTTTAAAACATTATAATACAACTTGTATAATTACATAAGTAAGAAACTCTATTTATATAAAATTGTTGAGAAATGACTTTGAAACTCACGGTATTTATATGCGTAGTTATTTATTTTAGCTCTAAATTACAATCTCATAACTACGAGTAGGTTATATTTAAAACAGCCAAACGCGACTTATCAAGATTTTTCACATTACTGTTCGTCGATTACATTTTTGATATCTGTTCACTGTTCTCCACCAAGAAACATCAAGGAGAATATTTAATATAGACAATAAAATGCAACAATAAAGGAAAAATAAATGAAGGAGTGTTAGACATACGACAATTTTAACATTATTGTTCATGGAATTATCAAATTAATTAATCAAGTTATTTATTAGATTATATGCGTGATTATTATACGCTGTTGAAAAGAGAACTTTGTAATCCCATAGAGTTCCCGAAAATTTGGAAAATTGCATACGTATTGCCTAAATTCCATTCAAAAGATTAGATTTTTTATTATTGTACTTATCTGCATTATGCTAATACAAATCAATACGTTTAATTCTATACATTTTGAATGAAATCTTAATGAGTAAGATGAGGCTTAAAGTGATCGATTAAATGATTTTATTTCGAGGACTATACGTGAATATCGATATTCACGTTTTATATTCACGTATCGATAGTCCTCGTTTTATTTAGGGTTTTTCAGGGTTTATTTTTAGAAATCGATTGAAAACGAACAGTCTCATTTTCAGTTATTCTGTTTATAATGATAACAATAAGCATTTATTTAGGGAGATAAACTCAAATGATTTTTTTTAAGTATAAGTTCGATAAAACTTTCTCCCATTCTCCCAAGTAGCTTTAAAAGCTTTCGCTTAGCTAGAAAGCACCTTTTTGAAAATTTCTTTTAATATTTGAAAGTGATTTTTTATGAATTTAAGAGTACATAGGTATATAATATAAGAAATATTATTATATGAAAAGCCTTAATTATTAATTATCTACAATAATTATTATCTACAAACTTTAAAAGCAAATCGCATCTTCTATTCAAATTCTTTTGTTTTCCTCTTTGATGAAAGCGTTCATAATTAGGAGAAGCCAGATTATAGGAGATTTGTGTGGCTTTTCTGATTTGAAAATTTATGTAAAATATAAAGAAAGATTGTCAGATAAATAAATATATTCATCTGACGCACTAAAAAATATTTATTTCATCTTCTGCATTATCAAATGTTCCTACAGTTTACATCCTTCATATATACATTTCTGTTTTTCTTATGGGAAGCTTTCTGAAATATATCTCTCATTTCGATCTTTGTAAATTGATCTTAACGCTAAATTATGGCCCTATATGTATCTTCTGAGGATTCATTTCAAATTGACAGACTTCTACATTTCAAATTTTACACAGAGCAATAAAATTATTTAACAGGAATGAATATTTGATGAGATTCTTGGGTGTAAAGCAATTTGAACTTTTATAATTCAGAAATATTAGATCTCTATAGACATAATTTAATTCCTCTAAAATACGCTTGCTCCAACAAACACACAGTTAATGCAATCAGCTTAAAGGAAAAAATAATCAATATACATATTACTACTTTTTACTGCAACAAATTAAATGGAAATCTCTTATTTGGAAACTGTCACACGAGGTAGGTGTTCAGGAAGAATGAACATCAAAAATGATAAACGGGATTTAATCTATTTATCCTTACTCGTTATCTGGATATTTAATTTGTCACTCCCTCATAGCATCTCATTAGCTCAGTGACTAGCATACCTGCATAGCTCTCATTCGAGGCATTTGAGGGACGACCATAAGGACGGATATTATAATTACAATTGCAATTATAATGTCCTTGGGGACGACTGAGCCCCGTTAGACGCAGGAAAGTTTCCAAATTGATTGTCAAGCTACCGAGTGCCCTAAAGTGGCACAGGTGATAAATACTGAGCCCCAGGGACAAATGAATAAAGCTCATGGCTTAACTTCCCTGAATGATGTAATTTATAAAACTTTATACCATATTACATACATATTATATGTATGTAATATAAAACGTATTGCGTTTGTCAATATGCCAATACACCTTTATAATAGTTACTAACAGAACTACTTTATTTAGCTTCTGAACTTCTGAACTGTGAGGACAATCATCCCACAGACTGAGTAAAGAGATTAGTTAAGGAACAAATGTATATTTATCTAATCCAACCATAAACATGGACAATAAGGATGACCGACTATATTTGTTAGGGTAATAATCAATTATCAGTAGTATATATAGGAAACCAGAATTATAACAGGCCACTTGCTTCTGATTGATTGAGAGTGATGACGTACTTGATTTTGGTTGGTCGAGTGGTTTGATGAAGTAATCGCTTCTGATTGGTTGTTGGTAATTAAGTCATTCGATGAATCACATTTTTAAGTCAGTCATATGGTCATTTTTATAGCTCGTTCAATGTCATGCGTTATTGTTAGACGAGTTAAAATCAACCGTGGGAGAAGAGTCATAGGTTTAAGTCGATCATTGTGATGACGTAATTGATTTAAGTCGGTCAAGATCATGTTTAACCATGTTTAACATTTTTACAGATAAAAATATTAGCCTTTTAAAAGTAAAAAGAAATATCTATATTGAATATTGTATTCTTAATGTATTAACATTCATATTCATTGTCATAGATATACGCCCAGCGAAAAAATATATTTTATAGGCATATAGATTGATATTTTCTAATTGTGTTTCTATAATAATTAATTGATGTAAATGGATTTCACAAAAAGGAAATGTTTTGCTGCGTATCATCAAAGAATTATATATCTTTTAGTTTTCAAACAGTTGATTAATATTTGATCATTTTATGAATTCGAGAAACAATTGTAGCTAAATTCAAATATATATCTATACTATTCTCTTTAAATTACAGGTATCTAATATTGTCCAAACCCTTAAACTTAGGATTTAGATATATGGCATACATATTTGGATAAGATCAATGCTCAGCCTAGCAGGGACAACAAGGAATCAAGCTTATGGCTTATCATCATACGGTGATCATGTTGCGTCTGTCAATTTGAAAAATAAAGCTGATTCCTATATTTTTCTTATATTTATCGAGAGTTCTCATTTAAGTAGGTAAGAAATGTTTAAATGAATGAATATCAAAATTAAGACATCACAATTTTATTTTAAAACATAGAATTTATACTTATTAAAACTGTAACACATTCAATACAACTAATTACTACTTATTTAAACAATGAGATATTTAGATTATAATATGTAATGTTTCTGCAACTATATATAATGGAACATAGCTATAATTATTGTCTCATAAATACGCAGACCATTTTTCTCACCTTTCGTTTGAAAATATGCCGAAAATATCGTGCCGTTAAGTAAAGTATTAAGAAATTGATGATTGTTTTCATTAATGAACACGCATTCAGAACCAAAATGATGAATGGGGAGGGCATGTAGCAGGGAGATTTGTTTAAAACGACAAAGACCGTGTCCATGAACTGTGGCGTATCAAATACGAGAAATGACATGGCCAGGAAAACGATACTCTTTAAAACACTGCGATAAAGACGACTGGAACTGTTTCCCCAGATGCGGTTCCTCTTGACACTCGACCCTCTCACCTTGTAAACTGTTATCATCACATTTCTAGAGTTCATTTTGGAGATCTTATAAAGAATACAGACAGATAACAGTAGTACAATGGGAATTGGTATAAGAAATGTAATTGTTCGATAAAGGAAGCCGGACAATTGAAAAACACAATTGATGAGTAAAGAAAATATTGCGCAAACAGAATAAATGACTACTTGACTTTTTAACTTGATCGCGAATTCAAATTTCATCGGAAAATATAAAGCCAGACATCTTGTCACTGTTGTGCAGACAAACCACCAATTTCTCAAAGTAATTGTCAATAGTACCAAATTCGTGTAAAATATAACCGATATCATCTGATATTTAGTTTGGATGTACAAGAGAATTTCATTAAATAAATAGCCAATGCAGATAAATAAATCTGAGAGCAACATCAGACGAATACTCAATTGACCATTGGTTCGAGTCTTCCATAAAACATTGATTGACAACACATTCAGCAGAATTCCACTCAGAGAAAGAAATATTACGATGAAAATGTTCAGTTCAAAAAAGATGTCATTATTCAAATGTGCTGTATCATTCGTGATGCTGAGAACACAATTTGACAATGACAATGTCATTTCTTCGTCTGACATTTTGAATTTAGATTTTCCGCTCTGACAAAATTAAACAAGAACACAGATAAACAACCGAATTCAAATATTTTGTCAAGAAACTAAAATAAATCTACCGTATATAAGGAAATGGTTGAAGTCGAATATTATTGGCTTATTCAAAATTCTGCTATTTTCTGAGTAGTATACTATTCACACATTATTTTGATTAACAAAATACATAAAATGAAAATAAAATGCATTTAAAAAATGTCTGGATCAATATAAACTAATTAGGGCTGAATAAATCTGTTGCAGCAAGATTGCGTGTCTCATTTTTCTGAGAGGAAGCTATCGTAAATGTAACTCATCAGAAGACTATACTCACTATATATAATATGGTGGAAAAATAAAAAAATAAACATATATTGAGTTTATTATTTATACCTATAAGTTGATAAGTTAAACAAATATTTCATTCATTATTATTATTGATGTATTTTCAGTAATGTAATATAATATATCTATCAATAAATCGATTAATAACCTATATGTTGATGTTAATTAGTTGATGATAATGAAAGTATTTGTATATTATGAATAATTAGTTGATGATAATGAAAGTATTTGTATATTATGAATAATTAGTTGATG
>JAYMFX010068003.1:0-13984 GCA_036784945.1 Monocelis spectator
ATTTATTAATAAAATTAGATTGTGGAATATTTCAATTCTATCAAAAATAGTTACATTTTTTATGGGGCACCCTGTATTAAAAAAAATACAAAAATGGTACTACAAAAACATTAAATTAGGGAAATAGAAATACTTGGAAATAAATTTTGTATGTTTTCAACAGAAAAAACGAAAAGCCACTCTGGTGGATAATTGAGGCGTCCCCTACTTAGGTACTTTCTGAGGTAAAAAGCACCGAGGATAGATAAGTACACCCTGGTTGAAAACACAATAGCGGAAAGAATCTAAAGATTTTATTAATTCGTGCTGTTAGCCAAATGAGGAAAATCTTCTCTATGTTTCTGCGACCATTTAAAAAAATTATGAATTTGTATAAAAATATAGATCTTTTGTTTGAATCAGCATACACATTCAATCTTTCTCATTGAATATTATCAACCAATCCCTGTACATCTCCTGCATTTGTTGAAGATATATTATAGAAGCGAGTTAGTCGGAATGTGAGTATCAAAAGTCTTTCGGGTTAAAATCTTCTTTAGAGATTTAAGTGAAAATGTCATTTTTTATATTCCCTGATTTTAGCAATGAATATCATTGGTTTGCAAAGATTTTCGCCATCTTGAGTCTCAGTTTTGGATCTTTGGGTACTATCTATTGCATTTATTATTTCATTACGACTGACAAAATCAGAAATTTTTCTAAATACATATGTCATGACTGTGATAAAAAGCGTATTCGATTTGATTTGTCTGTTAACTTATCATCCAGTGGTCCTCTATACAGAGTTCTTAGGTATAAGTGAAGGAGAATTTGTTTTTATGCAGTTAAGTGTAATGTGCATCGTTTGAGAGGTTTCAATTTTGGACAATTGCAGTCAAATTTCATTGTTATTACTGGTGCTTTTATCAATTGAGCGAGTAATTGCAGTCCTTTATCCTCTGAAAGTTAAGACCATTTGTAATAAAAAAGTAAAAATTTACTTTCTGATTCTGATTGCAATGATTTGCTTTATATCTTCGATTCTATCTGCCCTGAACATGTGCTTGACTGACTTGGTTTACGTAATGGTAAGATTTCATTTTCCATCAACATACCATAAAGTACCTAGAACCCCGCAATTGGTGTCGGAAAAGAGTTTGTCAGACCCTTGAAAACCCAGATATTCATATTGCTGAACATTTATATAAAAGGTTTAATCTAGGAGATATTAAGGGAATTATTATTAATAGATGTGAAATATTTGTGAAAATTGTTCACAAAATTAAAAAAATTAACTATCAGATGATGATAATGAAATAGATGATAAAATAGATTCATCAGAATCAACACTGGTTTCATTTTATTTTAACTTTAAAACTTAATTATTTCAATCAGTATCGCTTAGTTTTTATATTTGGTATTGTGTATTTATATTCATTGTATAAGCATGAATGAGCTAGGAGTTATAATCGTGTCAGTCATAATGTAGACCACTCAACCTGGAAGACACAGTTCTCATAGTTGCACAATCATAGTTATAACTTTGATCTTGATAAAGATAGTCAGGTGATTTTGTACCTGTATATGGACACTGCTGACCATAACCCTTGGATGTTGATGTTCTATATGAAACAACAAAGGGAACCATTTGGTGTGATCAAGCAAACTGACCTGTAGGTATGCAGTGGTTTTGGAGATAGAATGTGGTCTTAAAAGAATAAAATAGTATTATGAATTATGATAAATATGAGTAGTGTGACATGAAAATAAATATCAGCATACTTGAAAACCTATAACTAATTTTTTAGATGACTTAAACTGCAGTGTTGCTATTTTTTCAAAAAGTTAAATTTTCAAGATTTTCAAAAACATTCTCTAAAACTCAAGCTATATTCTCATTTTCAGACTGACCTCTGTTTGACTACCGGGTGGGGGAGGGGGTTAAATCGAATTTTAGAATAGATAACGGTGGGGATACCTGCGCTGGGTAACTTGTTCTTTGTTTTCTTATTCTAAAACCCAGGCTCTTATTCTGCATTCATTATTTATGTGAGACATAGCAACAAAACTATACATAAAAATAAATAATATGTATTATATTTTAGATTTCAAACTTGATGGGTAACATTGGTGAGATATTCACCTCAATTATCGATATTTCCAGTTTAATCATTTTGTTTATCTGCAATCTGTTGATTTGGAAAAAACTGAGAAAACGCGGACGCGTGAATGAAACCTCTACGAATAAAAAATTGATGAGATCGGTGAAAGTCCTACTGATTTCAACTGTTATTTTTTGGATTACGATTGGATTAGGGAAAATACCTTCATTCATTATTTCTTTATTTTCCCCTGATTTCATCTTCCATAATATAGAGAAATTAGGATTGATCCTAACATATATTGGACTATTAACACCGTTCAACTGGATACTCAATCCTATCGTATATTTTTTCGCATTTGAAAATTTCAGAGAAAGGATCTTTCATGTTTTTCGAAACTGATTCTGTTTGTGGGATACTATTTAATATTGAATAATCGTGTAAAATTTAAATTGACAATAAACATTTACATTTGAAAATTGCACGCCAATAATTTCCATACACAAAGTCTAAATTTATTATGATTGACAATATTTTGCACATTTCTAATTTACAATAAAATTATTCTCAAATAATGGACTTTTCTAATACTTAGACTCACAGACTATACGTGACTCTTAAAAAAATATCTCAACACAGATTTATACGATTACAAATTCTTAATTCCTAAAAGACAAATCTTATTTTGTTAAAACTTATAAAAGCTTTTTTAAATGTTGAAACAAACCAAATTCTATATTCTTATTATATACCTGAAAACAAAATGATATTTTCCATGATATGTTTAGATTGAAATATATAGTTTCAAAACATTTAAACAAATTAAAATTTCCTTAAAGGCCATTATTTTTCTATTCCGACGAAATTATACACCAACGACAATTTTTCTTTTCTATCTAATCTGACTATAACTGTCAGGTTAGATAGAAAAGATAAACATACTCAAGGGATAAAAAATAGTTATCAGCTGATCCAGCTTTTCCTTTAAAAATTTGCATTAGAATTATGATATTTAGAAATTGGTTTATAATTATACAATGAGACGCGCAAACTAATTTCTATTTATTTTGTTGAAATCTTTGTTTAAAATTACGACAAAGTTTTATATATAGTTATTAGAAAGTTTTGGCTAATTACATTAGAAGTCTATATTTAATTAAATAAATAAAAGAAGCCATTTTCATGAATAAATACTATTGTATTTTTCAAAAGAATACATTGTACATATCTATCAATATTATAAAAAACACAGGGTAGACATAGGATCGCAGCTAACTTTTATTGAGTTTGTAATTATTGTCTGAGCATTTGAGAACTCCTTCTTTCACTTTCTTATCTAGAAAGGATTTCAATTGGTCCAATGAACATTCAGTACTCTTGGCACCACTCATGGCAAACATTTTCAACATGGAGTAAATTCTATCGAGACTTAAGCTACCCAAATTAGTTAGCATACCAACAATGTATGTCCAGAAGAACTAAAATAAAAAAGCAATTTCTTATTTTAGAGTTAAATACTTACAAAGAAGAGGGTTTAAAGGGTTCATTGTAATCCAAATTGTAGTTTCAATTTCTACCTGAAGTTCTTCATCTCTCTGTCCTTTAACAGATGTGATTGTAGATTGAACTTCTTCTTCCATAGTGAAGGAGCTACTAGGATCAGTATTAACTGCAGGAGGTTTGTCACACAGCATTAAACAATCACTGGACTTCTCCATGAGAACACCATGTTGAAGCCAAAATGAGGCCAGACGTCTCACTGTAGAAATGGGCACCTCGATAACCTGTGAAATATGAAAATATTTATGATATACTCTCGTTAATGCTAATTTAATAATGATAACACATTCAAATTCTCTCTTGTTCAGGAAAGTATAGATTACTATAAGGAACACTATGAAACCTCAAACTCACATTAGCAAGGTTTTTCATGGTCCAAGTTTTCTGTCTTGTGAAATGGTCTAGCATAGCCACTTGCATGGGAGTTACATCAAGGGTCATTTGTTGACCGTGAATCTCAAGATCGATGTTAACTGTTCCAATCTGATGCAACCACCGAAGAGTACGATTACCTTTTAATTTTTCATACACACTAAAAATTAATGAAAATTTAAATGAAAACTAAAAAACAATTAAAACATAATTTTATAACATATTATGTACGTTAGGAGTTAATGTGTAAACATTATCATGAGAGGATTACCTGGTGTACTTTTCAAATACAGCAGTCAGTTTGGGTGACATTTTTAGAGTTTCATCTTTAAAAGGTGGCCAAAATTGAGCTGAAAGGATGTAAGTGGTTATGGGAAATAGTTCATTTCCATCAGCAGTTGTCTGACTACTCCAAGATTCAGAAACAAGACCACTGATCCTCTTTGAGTCGTGAATATCTCTTAGCATTACCTAAGAAATAATTGGACAAAACAAATCATTTAAAAACATTAATAATAAGACAGTTAATATTAACAGATAATCATTTAATCAACCAATCAATATATCGATTACTATACCTCACACTCGTGCAAATTTTGATCACCAAATCGAAGTTTCAGCATTTCAAGATTTCGGATTTCCCGTTCAGTATCAAAGGATATCTTTTTAAGAAGCCTCTGCGCAAGGAGAACACGGTACTCACTGAGAAACATGTCTTGACTGCCATAAATCGCCACCATCATACTTAACAGATCTGTATGTCGTCGGCCTAAACCACGATGATAGATCGCTTCGACAGGATCGGGTTGCCATTTCCAGGTGGAGGTATCCCACGAGAATTCCTCTTAAAATATTACACGCAAAGCATCAGAATAAGTCCACTTTCATCAGAAGATTGATTTAATTGATGAGACCCAAACAATTCGAAAGACTAATATAGAATTAAATGTTGATTCAGCTAAGCCTAAAGATTGTTACTATGTATTACAGTACCGACTTCTATGCCTAAAACCTGTAGTTTTGTTTTACCTTCTTCATCGTAAGCTTCATCATCGCTGCTATGTCCAACATCGACTGGTTTGGGAATGCACAATTCCCTCTGCAAATCGCTCGAGCCATCCTCCGCTATCACTTTGTCAATGATGCACCGGATAGCATCTTCTCGACCTCGCAGATAAGCAGCAATAGGCTTGCACACGAGCTCCTGCACCACAAAACTGGTATCTAATAGACGTAGTGCTCTGACTACACAAATATAGCCAGTCAGAATATCACTAGTGTTGACTCCAATATGCAAAAGACGACGAGAAATTTCATCGGACAAAATTTTTACAATATCACTGCGCATGTAAGACAAATTATTCAAGCACGTTCTCAGATCAAGAATAGTGGCTTCGGAATCAGGAAAATCAATAATAATGGAAAACAGTTGGTTCTTTCTATATTCATAAAACAAACGATAAATCAATTCATCCTGAAATAGTGCATCTGTGTTGGATGAGCTGGGAAATAGAAATGGTAAATATTTGTCATAAATGATGTTGGTCCATTCAAATATTTCTTCTAGACAACTCCTATCAAAATCACTCTTACATAAGCACTCAACTTTATCTGACAAATACTTTCTAATGCTTTCATCAAAAAACTTTTCAAATAGAAATTCATAAGTAAATTTGGAAGTATTAATCAATTGGAGAAAATTTTCAAAATCATTGTTTGGTACATCTAAACTGATATCAAGATTAGTCTGACTGTCAAAATGTTTAAATGTTAAATGTAATGCTGAGCATAAGTATGGTTGAAGAATATCAAGATTCTTAGTGAAGATTGTATTTCTAATTAATGATAAAATTTTATCCTTCAACTTTGGATTATTATTAGAACAATTACCATAACAATCTAACAGATCATTCACATAGCTAATAAAGAACTGCAGAGCTTGAGCTAAATCATTGAAACAACTGATTATATCATCCGAATTGGATTTTAAATAGGACAAAAATCTGGGTTCCACTTCAATTTGAAGCCTGGAGTCCAATTCAAGAAGAATAATGTCAGAAAAATCATCTTGCAAACTGGAACCTGTCAGGTCTAATTCTAAGATTTGGATCCACTCATTAGTCTGCATCATTTACCTAAAAGAAAAACAATTTATTAATATGAGGTAGACTGCACTTTGCAAATATTTAGAATAAAAAAGGTTCTTAATATGGATGAAAAAATGGTGATTGTTTGTTTTAGGTAAACTTCAGAAATCCTGCTTTTACTTTTGTGTGCTATTTGAAAGTTAAAACATCTGCTGCATGAGGCATAAATACAATTCAATTAGCATGCAGTTTCATTTCAGTCTTCATTATGGCACATGATGGTCATCCCTCTGCACTCATTTATATTTTTGATCCTGCTACAATTATTTCTTTAGTTAATCTGGTCAAAGTGACTATTAAAGATTCATGGAATTATGCAGATATCTGTGGACAATGAGTTAACAATAGCCTGGCTGGCAAGTCACCATCTCCTCCACAATACTACAACCTACTGCAATCAAGCAATGGGCTATATCAACAGACAAAAGCTCATTTCGGATAGGAAGGCTTGGTATTGCAAGATTTGCAAATTGTAGTAGTCTATTCAAAATACTCATTTTTTTAAGACAGTTGAATCTAACTTGGAGAGTTGCTGGAGATGATGTGTTGGTGAAGCATTGATGGGAAACAATTAATTGTGATAGAAGCAGTGGACATTACCATATAGTCAACTGATTTAATTGTTTTCTTGAATCTTTTGAATGTTCCTTTTTGATCCAAATATGTAAATTAATTCAGTTGAAGGGAACTGGGGAAACAGCTCAATGCATGGGATTTCAGATTTGTTTTCCAAATATATACAAGAATTTATGCATATAATCTATTTAAACATTATTATAATGTGTCAATACCATATGACTTGTTATAAATAAATCATTTTTATATAAAAACAAAGTGGTAATTCTGATGTATACATACCTAAAATGAAGCATCATTGAAGAAATATATATTGTTATCAGTTTAATGATTTTAATAGTTAAAGAAAATTCCCATTTCTGATATTTAGGCTTAAAATAAAATTTCTTGATTGAGTTAAACAGGACAATTAAATTTGTGTAAGGTAAAATATATGAAAAAATGGAAATTATTTAATGGAAAAGGTTTTATTTTTATTTCATTTTTATTAAAAATATGTCAGATATAGTTTAAAAGTTGAAATTCATTGCAAATGTTGCCATAAAACTTAATTGGATAGATATCTGTAATGAAAAGCATATTTAAGAAAATCAAAGATGTCATATGCTATAATTACAAACCATATACAAAATAAAATGGAATAAACTTTGGATATTCTAGACACCAAGAAGTATTTAATATTTACAAAATTATGGGACACATCCAAATAAATTATAGAATGCACACTTGTCTAGTCAAAGTCTAGCCATTAAAAAATTGCATAAAAAATATATAATATAAAGGACATATCACAGTATCTTTTTTTAATCATCTACATAAATAAATACATATATGTATTTGTTTTACATGATTAATATAGTTGTTATTCTATAAAATTATAATTAGCTATTATAACAGCAGAATAAGTTGTCAACTGGTGTGGTTGATAACTCATCTCTGACATAGATAAGTCTATAATATACTAGAATCCAATATATATTAATGCTGAATACAATATTATATTCAGCATTCAGCTCAATAAAATAGACATTGTATCAATCTGTTGAAAACACTACTATGTATATTTTCTCTCGAAGAAATGTGAGGTGTATTTTTAGTTTATATCAGTGATTATCATTATACATACTAATAGTATTTATATATGAAAAAATTATTACTAAATTGTTTAACATTCAACAGGGGAGCCGCTTTTTTATTTATTAAATAAGTAGACGTAGACGCGCTTTAAATGTGGTTTTTTTTATTAAACAAATATCAAAATTTATGGTTGAATTAAGTAGATTATACTTTAAATCATAGAGCAGACATCATCGATGCTTCAAAATTTACTGGTATAAAAGTGGGTGACTGTACAGTAAGGTTTTAAAACTAAGCGAAGCATTAAAACCCAAACTTGACGTTCAAAAACCTGACAAGTTTTAGTTTTAGTCTTAAAACCTGAGAGTCCACAAATTTAAATGAATATAATTATGACGGCCGAAATGGATCATAGTGGATATGTGTATGGATATGTATGGCGGCCGAAATGGATCATATATCCATACACATATCCACTACATATCCATAATGATCCATTTCGGCCGCCATAGTAAAGATTCGAAATATAAAGTTTGTAGGTAGTATATGTTACATTTGGGGTAGAAATGATTGATTACTCAGTTACAAATCAAATCAAAAGAAATAGTGGTTCGCTTTATTTTCAGCTTTACCAATATAAAATATTATGGATATGTCACTTTAATAGCATTTTTCTGACAGTTATGTTCTTACAATAATTAAAATGATTAGAGAAAGATATGGAATAAATTGAGTTCAAATAAAATTTAAAACTAAAATGTTGTTTGTTTGAAAACTGCTATAAATAAATTCTTTACAAATAGTCAAATATTTTGTCCGTCGTTAGGGTTGTATTTTGATTAAAGTTTGTGTTTCAACATAGTCAAAATGGGGTCTAAAATGACAGAATCTGAAATTGAAGAGGCCAAAGAGTGCTTTTTAATTCTTGAAAATTTCAAGCACCTTGATGAAGTGAAAAGTTTGATCAAATCTACTGCTGATATATTGCATGACACTTCTTTGATTGAAAGAACAGAAGAAAGAGTTAAAGGTTAGTGTTGTATTGATATAATTATTTATTTAGATATGTATGATTCACCTATAATTTTTCAGGCCATTTAAGCAAATGGCCATATTAAATTTTGCAATGTGACACTTGTTTACATAACAAGGACAACACTACAACTTGATATGAAACCTCATTGACAAACTAGTTACTGAGAAATTTATAACAATTAATTGGTTTAATTTTATTATGAATTCCACAAAACAACATTTTATGTCCTAGAAAGCATATAAATGCATATCAGATAATATTTTCTAATTCAAATTATTTGCATTGGTATTTTTTGACAAAACCCAGACTGAAAATTGGACCCAGAAACATAACTTAATAGGAATTTCCATGAAAATTTATTTAAACAATTTTGACAGCATGTAATTAGTAATTCTTTCTTTCACCTTGTTTTTTCTCTTAGTATAGTCTGATCTCTATGATAATGTTTATGAATTTCCATAGATTTCAATAGACTCTCTGATATTGATAGAACTGTAATTGACTGTTAAAGTAGCATTTGAATTCTATGGAGTTTGATTTAATTAATACACCTTAGATACCTAATATTATTGAAGAGATAAGGCTGTCAAAGCAGCCATATTCCTCTAGGAAGGTAGAGAAATCAGTCTATTCAAGGATGGCAAATTTTTACCAACTGAAAAAAGGGTTTACCACTGAAAAAGATTAAATTTCATAAGTTTTAGAATCAATTCCACTTTTTAGTCAATGTCACATAAAAATTAAAATCTTAAGAAATATACATAGTTAGATTTTTACTTTAGTCATTAAACTTTTAAACAGAAATTATCAAGTGATTTTTATAAAAATGAAAACTTTCCTCTGCTTAATTTATGAACTATTATTAACACATTTAATTTTTTTAGGGGATGCCCTGATATAGAAATTAATTGGTATAATCTTTAAAAAAAATGTTTAAAAATCATCCAAATATATATATGTATATTAATATTTTACAAATATTTTAATCATAAACTATTATTTTGCATTCAAAAATAGGAAACAATGGCTTGTTCATTTTCCTTATGATTTTTAATTAATAATAAATATTTTTACATTCTTTTTAGTTATATTTGATTTATATCAAGAACAACCACATTTATTGGACCCATATTTAGGTATGATTTTATTATCTTGTATTTTTTTCAATATACAAAATTCTAAGTTTACATATAACTTTTATGTAAGATATACTTCTTTATTTAACCATCAATCTTTTAAAAAGAAATATCCAATAAGGTTTTCTACTCTCAGCTCCATCTGTTTGGAATCTATACTGGATAAGTTTTCAGAAGAATCAATTTCCTAAGTTTCATCTTCATGTTGTTCATTACATCTTCTTTTGAGTTAAGTTTTACTTTGCCTGCAACTTCAAATTAGACACATATTCATATTAAATATTGAATATTTTCCTTCACACCATGATGATAAATCTATAAGTTGTAACTTGCTGAAATTGTTGGAAATATACAAATTCTGTTCATTAGATCTTCAAATTTGCAATTGAAATGATATCATTCTCTTTTCATGCATTGATAATCATTTTCTGCTTTCATACATTGATTCCGTTTAGAGGAAATGCTGATGGAATGTATTTCCATCATCAGAGATCAACCTAGCTCCAATCCAATTCTACATTGTATGTTCCGGATCATTTATTTGATGGTGAAGACCCGTGGTTATAAGTCAATTGTTCGCTTATTTCCCCATGAAGTTTCAGACTTAGAGCCAACAATAAAACTCCTGAGTGCTCAAGATCCAGAAAATTCCTCGGTAATTCATCTAAATTAAACATTGTGTAAAGAGGAGTTTTCAATTGCATTTATTAACTTCAGTCTTCACTTTAATTCCTCCTCAATTCTTAACTCTTCATTTTTCATTTCAAGGAATGGCAAACTCGGTATGTTCTTCTTCTCTGGCTGTCAATTGTATCGATGATACCCTTCAATCTCAGTCGACTTGACGTGCCGAATCGTGAATCAGTGAGAAAGAGAATATTAGATCTGGGAAAAATTTATGTATTATCTAAAGACTCATCACAAACTCCAGCTGCTTTCATGCTATCGCGCTTTCTTTGTCGTCCAGACTCTGTAACTTCCATGCTAAGTGAAGGTGTCGACTGGGCCTGTAATGAATTAAGAAATGGAAAAAGTAGGCCACTGTTCATATTCAAATTTGTATAAGTTATGGAAGATCATGCCGATTAACAAATTTATCATTTCAGTTAGCAGTGTTCGAGATCAGATCCAACTTTCCGGAGTGTTTAGCTTTCTTGCCAATTTATTTAAATATGGAAAACGCGATGACCTTCTGCCTTACGCCGATGCTGCCTTAATGGCTAACAGCAGTTTAGATCTTTCCGGATGTAAAAACATCACTTTGAAGAAGATGAAAGCGAAATTGATTCAGCGGATTGGACTGATTTATCTGCGAGTTCGCGTTGCTTCGTGGCGATACAACAGAGGCAATAGATCGTTAGCTGTTAATTTAGCGCCGATTTCGCGACCTGATGCCGACTCGGCTAATCAATTGGGTGACAGTAAAGACACTGGTGAAGAAGACGAGGATGATGACGAGGACTTGCCTGATGAATTGAGTGAAGTGATCGATTGTCTAATTACCAGTTTGAAGGACAGGGACACCGTGGTTAGATGGTCAGCTGCCAAGGGGTTAGTTGTTGAATTGAAACAAACAAAAAATTACTTGATTCGAAATTTCTTCCTGTAATTCGAAATTCCTGATTTTTGGTTTGTGAATTTTAACAGAATTGGTCGAATCTGCTCTCGACTCAGCAAGGGCTTGGCTGACGATGTAGTCGAAGCTGTATTGGTGCTATTCTCTCGCCTGGAGGGTTTCTCCTCTTGGCATGGTGGATGCTTGGCATTGGCCGAGTTAGGTCGAAGAGGTCTTCTGCTTCCTGAGAGATTACCAGTGGTAAATTCTTTTAAGATTCAATATTACAATATCTTGCATTTTGATGAAATTGTAACATCAATCGGTTTTCAAAAGTGTTGAATTTCTATTTTCAGGTGGTCCCCCTCATTGTCAAATCACTATTCTATGATGAGAAGACTGGAGATTTCAGTTACGGTGCGAATGTTCGCGACGCTGCCTGTTATGTGTGCTGGTCATTTGCACGCGCCTACGATCCCAAAGAAATGACGGATTATGTGGTCGATATTGCGACAGCTTTAGTTCTGTTGACTCTGTTTGATCGGGAGGTGAATGTTCGCAGGGCTGCTGCAGCGGCATTTCAAGAAAATGTTGGAAGACAGGTGAGTTACAGGCGCTTTGATATCAATCTGTGGGTGGGGTATAGGCGCTTTGATATCAATCTGTGGGTGGGGTATAGGCGCTTTGATATCAATCTGTGGGTGGGGTATAGGTGCTTTGATATCTATCTGTGAGTGGATTACAGGCGCTTTGATATCTATCTGTGGGTGGTTTCGGGCGCTTTGATATCTATCAATCTGTGGGTGGGTTACAGGCGCTTTGATATCTATCTGTGGGTGGTTACAGGCGCTTTGATATCTATCAATCTGTGGGTGGTTACAGGCGCTTTGATATCAATCTGTGGGTGGGTTATAGGCGCTTTGATATCTATCTGTGGGTGGATTACAGACGCTTTTATATCTATCTGTGGGTGGTTTCGGGCGCTTTGATATCTATCAATCTGTGGGTGGGTTACAGGCGCTTTGATATCAATCTGTGGCTGGTTACAGGCGCTTTTATATCGATCTGTCTATCTGTGGGCGGTTACAAATGACTGTTTTTAAATTATATTTCAAATGAATTTCATGACATTTCTATTCTATTTCAGGGTCAATTTCCTCACGGGATTGATATTTTAACCACGTGTGATTACTTTGTTGTTGGTAACCGAGTTAATTGCTTTCTTGAGCTGAGGTAATCCAACAATTTCTATAATTCATTCATTTGAATGTCTCTGGTATTGGTGGCGTTTCTTTAATATTGACGATTCTCTGAAATTTTAGTGTATTTGTTGCTCAATTTGAGGAGTACACTTTGCCCTTGATCGATCACCTCACCGACTTGAAGATAAAGCATTGGGACAGTGCTATGAGAGAGCTCGCATCTAAAGCGCTCTATAATCTCACTCCATTTGCTAAGACTTACATTGTAGAGAATGGTAATTAATTAAACCACTTACAAAGTCTTCATCACTATTCATGTTATTTAATAATTATTCATTGCTATTTATATACTACTTGAATATTTATGAGTAGTAGAAAATTTAATACATTATTTTAATTATATAAATTAAAATTTAAAAAATCATGTTTTCCTTCAGTTTTCAATAAGGTGCTACCTTTCTGTAACGGTATGGATCTTTATCTTCGTCACGGTGCCATCTTAGCCATCGGAGAGCTCATTTATGGCATTTCTGAGTAATTATGAATCTTCTATGTCATTCTCCACTCTATTTTCTACAAGTATTGTAAATATGATGATTATACAGTATTTAATGAATTTGATTGTATTTCAGCAACAGTGCAATATCATCGGACATTTTGGAGGGTGTAAAAAATATTGCACGCAAGGTATGATGAACTCTAAGAAATAAAATTTTTGTTTTCGAACTTACTGGTGTTAGTAAAGATCATTAATATTAAAGAAAAGCGGTGAACTCCATTTTAGCTGCATGATAACCAACAGTTTCGCGGAATGAGTGGCGAATTGATGAGAAAAGCTGTCTGTTTATTGATTGATCGATGCTCATTGGCTAATCTGCCATTTCACAATGACTCCATTCTCGGTAAATACACAGCTTTTCATTGAAAAAGTCTAAATTATCTCATTAAATACAGTAGAATTTTCTTCAACTTATCTATATTATTATTACAGATCTATGGCAAGAAATATTAATTGAATGTATGCAACATAAAGAAAAAACCGTACAAGTATTCATTTAATGATTTCTAAAACAGATTATTCAGTAGAGAGCTGGTATTTAGTCATCGAGAAATGAAGCCCCATGACCATTTTCAAGTTACAGGGAATCTCAGTAACATAATAAAGTAATCTCTATATCTGATTCAGCATCCAGTTGAATTAGCGCGCAGTATAAGAAGGCTTTCAAATTGTCATTCTTTTGT
>JAYMFX010068558.1:0-13971 GCA_036784945.1 Monocelis spectator
ATCACTGCTCAGTTGTATTCTTACTTATGAATCAACAGTTGATACAGTCATCACTGCTCAGTTGTATTCTTATTTATGAATCAACAGTTGATACAGCTGATGCTCAGTTGTATTCTTACTGATGAATCAACAGTTGATACACAACCGTAGGCAAAAGGTTAATGCAAAGCAACAAAGGATTATCAAAATACAGCACTGTAATTTAATTCACAATAAAACTTACGTAGAGTAGAAGTTACTGCCTTAATCAATGCTCTCACATGGCTATCATCATATGACTCAGTGTCTTCGAAATGAGAGGGGACGCCAGCTCTGCGACTGAAATTTGGATTTAATAATTAAAATCTCATTGAGAAACATTGTCATTCAAAACAATCTCATTGAAAAACATCATCATTATTATTATACTTAATGCTCTAGTCCAACAATATCAGATATTCGTCCACTTTCTCTTTTGGTTGTTCTTTCTAAAAGACACCTATCTACAGCATGTGGACTCATAAAGATTGGAGGTGTTCAAGTTGTTTCATTTGATTACACCAAAGCATTTGATATGCTCAAACATTGTTTTATCATCAAGAGATTAATAGAATATGTAACCTTCCCAAAAATTTTATCATCTTCATAAAAAAAGCGTACTCAACAAGTTCGCCTTGGGAATTCAACCAGCGACAAAAGAGAAGTTATTTCAGGCGTTTCCCAAGGCTCAATTCTAGGCCCTCTTATTTATTTGCAGTAACTACCGGTGATTACATAAAATGTCAACCGAATTTGATATTCCCTTTGCATATCAGTAGTAACAATGATCACATCTTCACAGAGCATAGTCACTTGATTGACTGGTCGGGCGCAAAAAGTCTTCAACTCAACGCTTCTAAATCAAACTCTCTTGTCATCATTACCAAGCAAAACACTCGGCAATACGACATTCCCGATGTCATAACAGTGGATGATATGAAAATTCTAGGTGTCCATTTCAACTCCAGTCTCTCATGAAGCAATCGTGTCCATCAATGTATATCAAACAGGTCTCTAGCAGATTATATGCTCTTCGGGTACTCCGTCAAACTCTCAGTTCAAAAGAACTGGAACTATATGTATACTACAAATGTTGCATCCGTTCCATTTTTGAATATTTGCTTCCCCTCTTTGGGTATGCTTACCGGCTGGTCAGCTTGACCGGATCCTGCAGGTTCAAAGACGAGCGACCCGTATAATTGGACGTGTTGAATCATTCCTTAAACTTTTAAAAGCTATTATTTCTAACCCTCATCATATTCTGAAAGACATCAGACCTACTGTATCATATAATTCTAATCGAATAATACTAAAATATGTTTGTACATGGAGCTCCATTATTTAAACTATTGTTCCATTATTTATAATAGTCCTTTAGTAGGTATATAGTTTATCTTTTAATCAAATTCATTTACTTTATCAATTAATATTCTATTCCCATTGTTCAAGTTAATACCAAATAAACATTATTTATTATTATTATTATTTAGAAACATTGTGATTCAAAACAATCTCATTGTTTAATTGCTTTTTTAAGGTTAGTATGTAATATTCCTATAATATGATAATTACGTACACCACTTCTTCCCATTTATCTGTACCATGAGTGGTTATGATAAAATGCTGGATAACAAGAGGAACATGGCCGAACTAAAACAAAAAAGCAATAGGTATTTCAAGTAAAAATCCGATCGCTTCGTGTTATTAGGATACAATCTTCTCCTATAGCTGTTTTTTTCTAAAGCTAATTATTAACAGTTTAGTTTTGTATGGTAAATAAAGCGAGCAGCACAGAGTTATGAAATGAATTCCAATCATGCAAAGTATAAACTTATGCAGTGTTTGTTTTTTAGTAGGTATTGCAAATTGTTTACTACATATATTGTTATATATAATAGTTAATTAATCAAGATCGACAAGAATTAAGTAATAATCAATCGTTAATATGTCTGTCATCAGAATTGTTTCTTAATATGTATAAATTAATTAACGACATATGAAGTTATGAGAACAAGTTGATCACAAAAGTAAAGATGGGAGGGAGTTCCAAAGAGCAATCACGTGTACGTCTGGTTCTGTCGACTGGAGAGTATACGCAAGAATATAGTGGTGACGTCATTACTGGATCCAAGCATTCGTTGCTATAGTTACAGTCTATTTATATCCCAGCAGTGACTGAGCGCCTTATTGGTTTACAGACAGGGAATTCCTCATATCCTGAGAGCCAATCAAATTATCTATCATGACATTGGCAGTCACCCCAGATGTATTTGGGTGGATAGCATTTAATTTGATTTTCACGGTGTAATGTTTACTATGGAGATTTTGGTGACAAGATGCGAATATGCTGCAGAGAAGTTGTTTTGAACTCTTTGTAACCGACAAAGAAGTTTCCGGAGATGTTTGTCAAAACAGAATTACTTCGGGATATTACAAGAGAAATAACAAAATATTTGATGATGCAATCGGATTAACGAAGCCAAATACCCTAACTATACAAGCAGAAGAATACATATGGGTACATCAGTAAAATTTTATTTGATGTATATAGGTAGATTTTGTTTTTAAAATAATTGTGGTCTATAAATTGTAAATATAATGTTCATCATCGAATGTAAGTATAGCGTAGATCTTTTCTATAATGGTTTACTTATAGTTAAGAATTATTCATAATTTAAATATGGAAAAGTCCTTTAAAAGCTCACCATTTTATGAAATTGCGTTTTACTTGAACTGCTCAAAATTCTGAATCAAATGGACAATTTGTAATATTAATTATTCCTCGGATGACAATTCGTGATTCTAATTTGAGGTTAGTATTGTGTCACTTGTTGTTAATGGATACTGTGTAACAATTCTGGTAAATGTCAGCATATTTACTCAAGATGCGACATTCGAGTGTACTGCATACAGCACTGCATGAATGACCAATTGGTAAAACAATATGTGCTAAAATAGTATTCAATTGAAATAAATTTAGCTATACTACATACAGTTGACGTAACTACTATGTTTTTGATGATTAATATGTAAATCTAATAGATAACTAACGCCTACATAGATCAAATATGTATATAATTTAAAAAGTGTTGTACATATTATTCGATTAAGTTAGTTAACATGACAGACAGCGGTGATTATATAATGGAAAATCATGAATGGCAAGAAATGGAAGGTGCAAATCTACTCCCAACCAACCTAAAATATTCGGAGAACGTTCGTTATTGTTCGGGTCATTTATGTAAATTTAGCAAACGTTCACAGGATGTCCTGAAAAGTTCGTTTTTCAATTAAACATTTTATTATTTACAACATAAATAGAATAAATAGAAATTTATTAGATTAAAGAAAAAAACATCTCTGCATGCAAGTATGGGTGATTACATGATAGTTACAATGGTAATTACAAGGGTGAAGGGTAAAATTACCAATTTTTGAACAGCGAAATTTGTCTGTTGTCAAAAAAACGAATTTTTTCCCCAGGACAACCTATAAATAATGAAATTTCATTAGCAGTAATTCAGAAACCGTTCTACAAATGTCGCTCCAGAAGTTTGTCTTGTCCACTTGTCTATCTAATTAATTAACAAACGTTCGGCGAATGTTTATTTTATCTCCGAGGTACCCGAGCATCCAACGCGAACGTCCCGACTTTTGCAAACAATTGGGTAGTACACCAATTGGCACAACAATTGCAAATCTACTTACTCTCAACTAACCAACAAAGATGAGTTTTATCCCTTGTTATAGGTTTTGAAACCAACGTCCAAATGCGATTGCAAAGGACAATTGGTGGTAAGTATAAATAGGTATACAGGCCAACCCCAAGGGGATTATTTTTGCTGGCCGTTAAACGAGGTGGCCGCTTAAGAGAGGTTTGAAATTTTTTTTTAATTTAAAATTAACGTCAGAATAAATTATATACTTTTCACAATATAGATAAATGTTAAAAATATATATTATGTTTAAATATTGTACATAATTAAAAACAACAAACATTATAAAAACAGATACAAAAGTTCTATGGGTATAGGTTGGTATATTATATGTTTGGAAAATGGTTTTACGAAAAACCATTAAGTACCAAATATGGTTTCGCATTTGTGACAACCAAAAAAACAAAAAAAGCCTGTTGTAAAACCAATTTTGTTTAGAGTGTTTTGAGTAGGTCCTATATAAAAATTGTTATTGTTTATATAATTATGAAAAAATTGTCAATTTTTCTTCTTAATGGTTCTAAAAACTTTTGGCCGCTTAAAGAGGTTTGATATAATGTATTTAAATAGGAAGTCGGCAAGGACAAAATAAATTGGCCGCTTAAGAGGGGTGGCCGTAACCGGGGTTTCACTGTAGGTACATATATATTTGTTCAAGCATTCTTAAAAGATTAAGATTTTACCATATTTATTTCCCGTTATGTATTTTTTTGCACAATTCGGTATATAAACTATATTGAAGTTTAAGAACTTCTTTTTAAACCTACTTGTTTTCGTTTAGCTTTATTATAGATCTTGAATTATGTCCAAGTTGATGTTATGAGTTTTTAAATTATCTGACACAAACTTTCCGATAATATTTCATTTCATAACTCTATGGAGAGCCATAGCAACCCTATATGTGTCTCCAAATGAATCAGATATTTGAAATCTTCATACGATATTGCTATCTTATCTTTCTGTTGCTATGATATATAGAGATTCCCATAACAATCAAAAGAATAAGATATTTAAAATCCTCGTAGGTATAAATTTACCTATTAAAGATACATATTGTCAAACTTTGATAACATTTAATTTTTTCAATTTTAAGAGATCAATTGTCCATATAGTTACTAATCCATTGGTGGTAACCAGATACTCAACAAATAGAAAGAAGGAAATTTGGCCAGTTAATATGTATAGGCAATATATTGATCTTCATAGCTACTGCGGACACCAAAATAGTTGAGATTTTTACTCCCCAATTTTTTATAGACTTCCGGTGTTACCTACAGTTAATTTGGACCCCTGCCAAAAGTACTGCCTGGTCCAAATTGACTAGTCTAAATGGACTCCAGGGGTGCGCTTTGCCTATAGGCAGAAAGGTCCCCTTTAGACAAATTGAACTCGCTTGTAAATTTGTAAAAATTTCTAGCGCAGCTTATCAATAGCAAACAATTGTGTTAGATCCTGAGACAGTGATTAAAATGTATGTAATAATGACAGTTCCTCCTATACTTTTGTACTGTATAAGTCTAGACAAGTGCAATCGATGGGTATACGAAATCAACATAAATTCATAAATTCTCTCATTACTGTGTTGGGCCAATCACAGTTCATTTCATATCGACTTCTTAACTTCAGCTATAGTCAGTTCACTGCCTAACTGACATCAATGAGTTCCTTCCATAGGCATATAATATACTTGGCCTTGCCCACTCTTGTATATAATCGATGAGATGTGTTTGTAAAAAATTTGACGTGTCAGAACAAAACTGAAATAAAGTCTTGTTCTCCCTAATTCTGAGTAGTAATTTTTTTACTGAGAAATATTATATATATTATACGTCTGAAGGTTCCCTCTCTCTCTGCTCTGCATAAAAAATACATTTAGGAACTTAATAAGTTGTCTATATGAGGGGGGGGGCTAAATTGCATAGAGGGAGTCCATTTTGACCAAAAATTAACTAGGCAAAATGGACCACAGGGGTCTATTTTTTTAGGATCTAATAATTTAAGAAATTATTATGCCACGTATAGTTTTACCACTTTATTCGTATAGTATAAAAGTTTAATTCGGGTTAATTTTAGTTTTAACTCTGCCAAAAATACCAGTAGTTCAATTTTAAACATGATTGTGTGTATCAAAGACTAAATAATTAGCTTATATATTAAATTGACATGCAACTAATTTTGATCATAACTATTGTTATATTTAATTATAATACTACATCCTTTTATGACTCAAAAAATTATTTATTTTCCTATTTAACTCTGATTATATCTCTTTTGCAGGTTGAGCTGTGATTGGCCCAACACATCAGGTGAGAGAATTCATCCTGATTAACGCGCCAATTGCATTATACAGTATTGGTGTGTACAACATATAACCTGAAATAGAACTTGCATCTGTGTCAAATCAACCTTCAGTGTTCACTAATTATTAAGACAGACATAAATTTGTCAGTTGTATGCAATACACACAAGCAGCTAGTATGCACCTGAAGTGAAGGCATTAAGAACATTGATATACAGTTCTGCATATCTATGTTCGTGTTTACAACTTATTTAGGTTTTATTTTATAATGTATTGAAAAACACCTCCTTTTCAGGGATCCTATAATACCTACTGTATGGTTCGCTTAGCTTTAGCAGCTAACGGCCTATTGCCATAGACATAATTACTTAAGTAAATATATCATGTAATAAAAAATTGCATTTAAATTCACTATCATCTACTGCTAGATTTAATTTTATGAGTGCTATTTCTGTTTTGACTATCTATTTTATCTAATAATTTTGATTGCTTATATACTAATCTTATAGATAGTATACTTATATATGTCTGCCAATTATAAATTTTGATAGTTCAGATTAAAATCTACTAGTTTGGAGTCATCTTCTGTTAATTCATAAATTATCATTTCTGTTAATTCAAGTTTTATCATTTACCCAGATGGAGTTCCTTATCTATTGAATCATTCAGAAATCTGGCATGGCATTTTGAACATATTTTAATCAACAACTTATGTTATGGTTTGGTATATTAAGAAAGTGAGTTACAACAGTAACCAGTCAAGATGTGCAATGATCTGGCAAGTGTCATAAGTGACTCAGTTGGTAGAGTAGACAACATTGATATAGCTCTTCCTTCAACAAATGACTTAGTTTGGTTAATAAATGACTAGACATGACATGGACTGAAGAAATTTGAATACATCATAATTAGAAAAACACAAAACTATTTTAAAATTGCATGACATACTTTATTTTTAAATAAATGCAGCAAATCCATTATTATTATTGATAAAAAAGCAGTACATATGTAAGAAGTTGTCCAATTCTTTTTGTTATAACTAAATTTAGATAAAATAAATAGGTACTGCGTATGTTTATGAGGCTAAGAGTATAGGTATAAAACATTGAATACAATAAAATGCTTGGATCCAAAATAATTATGATTAATAAGTCAAAAAGAAATGATTAATAAATAAAGGAATTCAAACTAGGATGGCATGGAAGTCAGATATTACCATAGATTTAGCCACCAAAACCATAGAGAGTACGTCCCTGTCTTTTGAGAGCATAGACAACATCCATTGCAGTGACAGTTTTTCTTTTAGCATGTTCTGTATATGTGACAGCATCTCGGATAACATTTTCAAGAAAAACTTTTAATACACCCCTGGTTTCTTCATAAATCAAGCCTGATATACGCTTCACACCACCTCGTCTAGCTAATCTTCGGATAGCTGGCTTGGTAATTCCTTGGATATTGTCACGTAAGACTTTTCTATGACGCTTGGCACCTCCTTTGCCGAGACCTTTACCTCCTTTACCACGACCACTCATTATTAGTATTTAAAATGTTAAAATATTTTAACAGTCGTAAATTTTAATTATAATTGCATTTCACAAATTTACTTTAAAACTGCTTTAGTATAACAAAGTTTAATATAAATAAATTATGTAATAATGTTTTAATAAATACACCCTTAGAGTATATTAGTTAACCCTTAGAGTATATTATATTAGTGTATTTAAAGTATAATCTAAGAATACACCATAATATCATAATCAAATATTAAATTAAAAAATATACAATAATGTACACTACTTAATGTTTAAAAACAATTTAATTAGGAAGCGAGAGTAATGATGATTAAGATCTCAGTGGCTCAGAGCTCTTTCGAGTCTCAAGAGGCAAAAACAAGTTTCCATTAATATGCGAGCTACTGATGTCATTTATAAATGACATATTTACAATGAAAAATAAGCTTCATCCGTTTCGTCCCTGGACTGAGCATTTAACACCTTCACCACTTTCTACTCTACAATCCTACCTTATTGCTTTTCAATTTGAAATAAAGCTTATTCTTATCTTATCTTCACACGCATGCTTTTAAACTAACAGATTTCTTTTTCCAAAGCTCAAGCATTTATCTCACCACTTGTCTTTTTGAGCAGCTCTCAGTTAGCTCAGTGATTATAGCATGCACAAACCAAACGTTCGAGTACTACGTGAATATCATTGTCGAATTATACGAAATCCGGTTTGGACATATTATAAATATAAGTTTCAATAAGTTACTGGTTAATTTTATTTTCAAACAACGCGCTCTTCACGTAGCTCTCGCAAACGCTATGTTATTATAAATATTATTAAGCAACAAGAATTCAAAAAACAGTTTCTCATGCGGTTTATTACAACAGTAAAATTTGTTCAATTAAAAAGTATGGATAAAAAATATATAAAGTACAAAAAAGTAGGCAAAAATGCATTATAATATAATTGTTAAAATGTTTTTTAAAAATTCAAATCAATTTCAATTTTGGCATAAACTCTTCCAATACATTCAGGAAACTGAAATTTAAAAAAAGAAGATGATATAGAAACGCAATTTCTTTGATTAAGTGATTAAACACTTTCAGTAAAAACTGAAATTAACAGAAATTAAAATAAAATAGCCCACCCTTACTTGTTTTAATGGATGTCTCAACTTTTATCATGCATTTCCCATTTGCGTTTACGAGTTCTTAATAGCTTAGCAGTGGATTCGACTGGCATGGAATTCTTATAATAAAAATTAATCAATCAGATTTAATCAAATTGCCTCAAATGCTATCTTTAGAGATATTCATTTTAAAACTGCTATAATGTAACTTTTAAAAAGAAATACAAAATCGAAATTGACTTATTTGATGGCTGGTAAATGACTCGTTTTCTTTATCTTTTTATTGTCAACTTGATTTTGAATTAATGTTGACTGTTGTGTGGTTGATATCATCAGTTTAATGTCTGAATCAGCAGAACAGGGCTCGACTGAATCTTGCGAGTAGGTTCTCTTTAATGAAAAAAAACTGGTATGGGACAAGACCATAGTTATGAAAATTGGAATACTATAACAAAAAAATAAAGATATTTGCCTCGAGGAATGCTTTCGAACTTTAATATGCATTTGAGTACTAAATGCCTAAAATCTGCTTATTATAGACAAACGGTTATTATAGCCGTTTAGTCTAAATTACTTTTTCATTGGCTTAAAATAAAAGTAATCAACGAATATTAAACGGTAAAACAAATCAACTAACAGTTATAAAAGTATTCAAAGTTAGACAAACTTAACATGAAAGATAAAATCAAATCAATGGAATCAATGAGTTAGAATTTAGATTTACATACCTAATAATTTCTATAGATTATAAGGAAAGTTGAAAAACCAGAAAAAATATCAGTATTTAAACGTGTTTATATAGTTCTATAAATAAAATGAGAATGCGCAGAATTAGATTTAGAGAAAAGTATTCTATAGCGGAAAGATTTTGGATAAACGCGGAAAGCGTTTAATACAGCGAAGAATGGTTGACCTTGATAGAAATGAGAAGAATGGTTGACCTTGATAGAAATGAGAAGATATTGATTGGATGTCATGGCAGCTTCAGAAAGAGTTAGTTTGGAATACTGAACAGAAATTATAAACAGAGAAACTGATATTTGAAGTTCCATTCCATTCCTCTTTTATAGTATTTCCCATTCATAGTTATTGTATATCTAAGAACATTACCTGCAATATTTTCTTTTGACTTGTAGCTAAAACATCTGGACTAATGATTTCTTGATGTATACGTTTCAGAACAATTGGTTTGGTGTAAATCATCGTTGCCAGATTATCAATTTCTTCTGGATGCTGTGAGCAAGTGACTTCGGTTAAGGTTTTTCTGATATGCCTGGATACTCGGTACTTTCCAGTAAACCTTTTGAAACTCTTTGATATGATTGTAGACATTGCAGATGAATACTTCATAAAATTCCCCGCTTCACCAAAACCTTTGCCTTCTTTAGTTGGGAATACATACACGCAATGTGAGAAGAGTTTCAAGACGCACTTGTTGATATAAGCCAATAAGCGGTCATACAACACACTGTTTAATTGCATAATACAACCGGCACCAAGGGACACTTTCATGATGGAAGATACAGTGATTGTTTTACCATCAGTATCACCCTTAGCGGTCTTGACATCCTTAATTTTAATGCATTGAAAGACTCGTGGTGGACAGGGATTATGCAGTTGACACAATGTGATTATTACATTTCTAAATTGAATAAATTTCTTTGAATCAAATTTTTCATCAGACACCGGATTATCCAAGACCGAGATTACCTCCGTCACTACTTTATGAGCATACAATCTAAAGTACAATGAAATGAACGCAGTATATTGATAAACTAAAATTTGTCTATAGAAAATCGATTATTAATTATTATATTACAATGTAATTTCTAATTTTATTGTTTTCGATCAATCACAAATGTTCCCATTTTGTGTTACATGAATATATCCAGGCATGCCAACGGCAAAGAGATAAAACAGCGGAAAACAAAAAATTAAAAAAATATTTGGATGTAGAAGCAATATTGTGGATTCACTTCTGTTTGAAAATAATTGTCGAATTCTATAAAATAAATCACATATGAAAAAACAATATATAATACATATATATAAAAAACTCAAGGCGACACCCCCCCCCCCCCTTCACCCCTTCGGTTTTTATTTAATTTTTAGATGATTCAGAAAATTGACCTAAAAAACAACGAAATCCGCGGAAATTGGCATGCCTGTATATCAACAGAATTGTCAATATATTGTATCCATTATTACAGCTCTGTTCTTATACTTATGGAGATCTGATTGATTATGAGAGAGGGGATTGCGTAACCAGCGATAATGGATCATCTTCAGTAGCTATGTACGTCAGTGTGTAATGAATACAAGGTGATCTCTTTAGAGTGCTCATCTGATTCTCATTAAGGGGACAATTAGAAACATGGCAGCTGCAGGCAAGCGAAGTCAATCGGGGACTTCAATCGTGATTAGAAGTTAGCGATTACTTCTTAGCAAATCATAGCGATATCATAGCAAATCATATTCGTCGATTTGAGCGCAGAAATATGGTTATCAATTTTTGTCCCCCTAATAATACACCATAATAATTGTATAATTAATAACTTTCCTCAGCATCGCAGGGCATAAGACACAAACTTCAATATGGCATTCTTAAAAGCATCTTAATTTAAGGATTTCAAGTATATTCCAGTCCAATTCAGTAAATTTAGATAGAGAAACAAATAATCTCACTTCTCATAGTCTGCCGATGAAATCATCGTATCGCTGACAACATGTTTCTGATTGTCTTCTAAGGAACTATTTGTCGTATAAGTGGCGACTTTCTCCAAGCTATAGTCCGCTAATGCATTTAGCTCATTTTCATCCATGTGCTCGAATAGATTTTCAAACCCTGCGGTGTTCTTTGACTGGAGAATATGATTGATTACACGAGTAAAAAGATTAAAATAAAATCGCATGGTACCGCATCGAGCCTTGATATCAATAATTTGAAATGTAGTTATGAATCGAGCATCGAGTACTTCTCTTAATTCAACTGGACGATTGAGAATAAACCTCACCTGAATACACGAGAGAAAGAACAGAATAAAGATTCATTGGAATTGAATTATGGAAGCATAGATATTATAAGAATGATTCATATAATTCTTAAATAGATGACTAATCATGACATGCATGGAAATATACATAGATTTATAGTCTTAATGATCGTCCCATAGTTCTGATTGACTGGCGTGCCAAAATAACTCAGTGTGTAAAGTAATCAATGAAAAGGTGATGAATACTGAGCGCGAGGAAGTATTGATCGCTGATTTTACTAGAAAATTAGTTGTCCACAGATTTCTGGAATTACTATAACAAATCCCGCTTATTTGAATAGTCATTCTAGACTACCAGTAGAGAGAGGGGTTGTTCCATAGAGTAATAATATAAAATTACATAGAAACTTTATTATAAATCTATGGTTTGGAGTAAATGATATTTTTGTAAGACCTTCTATTGAGTTTACCTATTTACGGATATATAGGCATGTAAGCATAATTAGAAATAAGAGTATTATATAATAAAATGAATTTTACCTATTTAATTGTAAATCCAGCAAATTCCTACAGATCCTTAATAAACAGTTCCCAAAAACATGAAAAATTGAGATACTTACCTGTAGATTTATTTTCAATAAAAACTCACCTTTCTCTCAAGGCCATTTAATTTGCTAATAAGAGAGAAAACTCGATGAATTTCTGACTGAGGAAATACTCCACCTTCCCTTGAAGTCAGATATTTCTGTAAGTTTTCTATATCTTTAATATAGGATGAAAGAGGAGGATTAGATTTGGAAAATTTCTCTAGATTTTCTTTGATTTTCTTTGTGGAAAACTGGCAATGTTTTATGTCTCTAGTTTCTCCATACTTTTCATTGAGTATCTAAAAGCATATAAATTCACAATAGAAATATTTTATACATTTATAGCATAACATAATTTATTTATTAAACAAACCTTCAAATTTCGTTGAATATCATTTAAAGTTCTCTCTGAAATAGAATATAGAAAAGTTTTTTTAAGTGTGGCTGAGAAAGTATATTTTTGTTTGTTGTTTGAATCTTAAATTATTGTGGTAATAAAATAAAAAGCCAATATATCGAGTTCACACCATCAAAAAGCCATTTTGGAATCATCATTCAATCAAGTATATAGCTCTTTTTTATTAGGCTAGAGGATAACTAATGCCAAAACCTTTTAGTTTTGCTTTTCAAAAAAGAATATGGGAAGAAATTTGAAAAAACAAAGATAAATTTACACATTTACTAAGTTTTTAGTTTTGCATGTTTTATTCTGTTACTAATAATACAATAACCCATGCTTTTAGTTACATACTATTTCTAAGTGATATCTGGAAAAATCACATGACCCTAACACATAACTGCTGACTAGAAAAATGTGAATTGTCAACAAGATATGTTTTTAATAAATGAATAATAATAGAAAATTATCTGATTCCATATACCTTTGCACTTACTATTTTCTTCAAAATCAAATTTATTCTTGGTTGAAGTAGAAACAGTATCAGAATCAAGATTACCATTTGATAAGGAGTCATCAGAAGAAACAAAAACAGTAGATTTATTAGTGGAATTGAATTCAGTATCTGATACATCCATTGTTGAGTCTTTCATTTTAAAATCTATTATAAAGGTTTCGAAAAACATATATAAAATATTCAGAAAATAATGGATGCTTATAATTTTATTTACTAACTAAATGAATAAATACCAGGTCACTCTGTAAAATGATGTCAATTGTTTACATTAAATTAGATTAATCCAATTCATTTTTAAAATATGAAATAATAGTATGTATCTTTTTAGGTGCCAAACAAAACAGCTAATTTATAAATTAAAAAATATCAATTTCATAATAAGCTTTTGAACATTTAATATAGAAATGGCATAAACTTCATTTTATTTAATATTTATAATAAGATTATAATTCATTTCATTACATTTTAGTTTTACATATTTTAATTATCAAATTGGATAAAATTTACAAAATTTGAAGCATTAACTTGTAACATTTGTTTAAGTCCACCTTATTGCTGTTGATAAGACAAGTCAGACTAGAATATTTTATTATTTAGGCAGTTTGATTTAAAATGAAGAAGATGTCAATATAATTTAGATTACATTGCCTGCATTTCTTAGTACTCAATGAATAAATGATTATTTACATTTTGAATATGAATTTTACTCTTATATAATAAACGTTGCACTGTAGGGTTTCAAATTATTAGCGCCAAATAATTTAAATAATTACAGCTCACTTAAAGTATTAATTTTTCTTTTAATC
>JAYMFX010068669.1:0-13968 GCA_036784945.1 Monocelis spectator
GAAACTAAGTTGAACTGTTGAACTGAAATTACTAAAATTACGTTGAACGGTTCGGTTACATATGCGCCACCCTGTATTATAGGCATTCACTGCGGGTTATCATAATTTAAATATCTGTGTAAATGCCTATCCTCAAATTATAAATAGATCACATATCTGTGGTAATAGCATCCAACACAGTGCTTATTGCTCAATTTTTTTTATTTATGAAATACAAAATTATTTTATCATATCATATTTTTAAGAGATCATCAATCAAAATATGCCTACTATATTTCGCAGTTAAATTAAAGATATTACTTATCTAAATATATTTCTCAATTAAAGTTAAATGATTCTTAATTATAGGACAGCAAAAATTATTAGTATTCAAAATATGCAGATAGGTGCAGATAAAAGTTTAGAAAATCAAGACAATATCTATAAATATGCAAATATATTTTATATTGGAATTGCAAATAAGTCATCACAGTTAAATATGCCATCACCAAAAGACAGAAATAATTAAATAACAAATGTGAGTGTTCATACAATAGAAAAAAGGACTGCCATTCACAAATATTAGAAATAAAATCAAAGAGCATTTAACTAGAGATAATGTTATACCATCTTTATACATTCCCCCTTACTATTCTGTTGTCTAATAAAGTTAACCATAATGGTATAGGAAAACATACAGAGAATAAAACACCACATTTCTTACAACTAAAATACATCTTATTGGAAATATATGATGTAAATAAGTTATCAAGAACTTTGAAAAGCATAGCACACTCTGATAAAAAAAACACTCGTTGAGTTACAATGTTAGCTGATACTCAGAAAGATCGCAAAAACAATTTCAAATTGTAAAATTTCTGTGCAAAAAAATACATAACATCAAAATGAAGTCTAATAGACAGAATATTGTCGAGCAGTTAACTATAATTACTTTATTATTAGCAGAAGATGACATTGAATCTGTCACTTTCATTAGTCCACTAAAACTAAACTAAATATTTACCCCAAAGAGCCTTCACAATTAAGGGTCAAATTGTTCTACTACTTGAGTAGTATGAATACAAACGTTAAAATTGGCAACATTTGAAGAAGTTTTTACTAAATATCTGATTCCCTTTCACATCATATTAATTATCCTTTTAGAAAAGATAAAAAAATCAAGAAAACAACAACAACACAATTATACATATGACATTCATTTACAAGATTTTTATATACAAACATCTGTAGTAGACATATTATGTGAATTATGGACACAACGGTGTATGGAAAACAAAATCTGAATATGCACGAATAATTTAGCTGACTAAAGTAAACATTAGATAGCTAAGATCGATTTAGACATGCAATTTAAAAATCTCTTATTTAACTCCTAAGGTAGACCAAAGTGTTCTTTCTATTACTCATTTCGGAGATCTCACCAACCTAAATCCATGACCAGTGTCCAGCTCGAATGGTGGCAAATAGCGCATCTTTTTCCGCCTTAAGCATCGACCGAAAGAACCAAACAAAGAGCACTTGCTGGTGAAGTCGACAAGATTTACGAGTTTAATGATTGGCTGCACAATCCGAGGGATTGACATGCTCCAGTGATTCTGAAACTCTTCAACTGATGGAAGATGGAATTGGAAATCTGTCCAGCACCGAGACACACCATAGAGTGCTTTAATTGGTGAAGATTTGTCGCGCCAGTTCACCTGAATTGAAATCTATCGAAATTAAGTGGCGTTTATTTTAAACGAATTTGAATTAAAATCGAATTTGAAACCTACCAGAGATGCATCAGCGGGTGATTGAGACCTCACTTTAGAATTCCAGAGAATCCAATCGCGAGTGAATTGACACACATTCGAGGAGTTTATGTAGACGCACGTCTGAATGGCCACGCAACTGTCACCGTAGCTCTTGACAGTTGGCACCCAGTTGTAGCTATGCGGCCCATCCAGCATCAGTATCAGGCGTGAAGATCGGCAATGCCTCTCTAAGCACGACTGCCACAGTTCCAATAAAGAGCTAATCTTCAAAATATTGCTGTCTGAAAGTCAGATGAATAATAATCGTGTTAATTACACACAAAACCATGGATATACGCTTTCATGTACCCATAGAGAAGGGTGTCTGTGGATGTCTTTCTGTGCGAATCTGATTGGTTGAAACAATTCTCTCGAGAATTTAACTACTGATATAAAGAGTTTGTTTGCCTCATTAATCTTCAGAGATATATTTATACTGATCAACAAAAACCTCGCAGACCGTAGCAATATCGATTATTTCAATTGATAAAATAAGGATTGTGGTAGGGATAAAAGGGTCGAAAATGATTATGTACTAAAAACACAGTGCCTAAAAACAGTCGTATACATTGATGAACGCACAGACATAAAAGACAGACAGATTTATCTAGACGAAATTCCGCGTTATCATTATTATTTATTGATTTTTCAGTGTATGTATTGATGTTGCGCCTGTTTTTAGGGAAACGTTATTGTTTAATCACTACTTTTTAAGTGCTTTAATCTGTATTGCAGATTGAGCGCGCCCTAAATTATCAATTTTAACCCATATTTGAGTGATTTTTTCTTAAATGAAACAAAAACGCCTTCATTAACAACATATACACACAAATCTCATGAAAAGAATTTGTTGAGTTCTTTATGAAAGTATAGTAAGAAAACGCAGTCGCCCCGGTTTTTTGCTGCTTTATAGCCCTTTAAAACCAAGTGACACTAAATTATATAATTAAGAAAAGCAGTGATTATTGTAACTTATATGACAATGTTGAAATGTCTTTATTGAAATGTGCATTTTGCAAGAGTGTTCGCTCAAATTTATTGAATTGAATAAATAATTTAATAATTCAAAATTTGCCAAAGCCATTCTAACTAATTCCTCTGTTCAAATATTATTTTTTTGGTTTTAGTAAAAATTCAATTCAAAAGCAAACACAGGCTAGTAATATCATTTTCATTCGATTAAAATCATGTTATTAATCATTCTGAGAGAGAGAGAGAGAAAGAAAACAGTTAGTGAAATGTGAGTTAAAAGCGATTATTAGGATTCGGTTACCTGGATATTTTCCATACGAAAATGCTTCTGAAATACAAATATAAAGCGGATTCCTCAAATATAGGGCCATCTGCATTATAGTATAACTATTCGATCGATCGATATGTTTTAGTGGTCCAGAGCAAGAATCAGAGATTAGAAGTACATGCCTGGAAATATAACTAAAGCTGGATAGATAGCTGAGAGAACAAAAAGAAGCGAAACAGCCACACGCGAATAAAAGAAAGTTGAAAGTTTTAGATCATCTTCGTCGTTCATGATACAGAAAGTCAAACTACTTACTTTACTTAACTAATCGAATGCAGCGAGGAATATTTAGCTAAAAATAGAATCGAACAATCGAATATTGAACCACTTTTAAGGAAATTTTGTGTGCAATTGGATCTCCTTGTGATCCGAGAATGGGTGTAGTCAAGTTATATCGAAGTTTGTAAACTATTTTTTATTAATTTACAAATTTCCACTCTGATTTAATGGAAATTCAATGAATAGTAAATGCTCTTTCAAGGGCGCATAGATTTCTATAGAATTAGAAGGGAAATTAAATATTCGTATTTTTATTAATTTTTCCCAGAATTGCATAGAAATAATTACCAACCGCAGGGGGAAATTAGAGAGGAAACAACACGAACAACCAGCTGCTGGGGCAACGATGGGTTTTATCCGCTATTTTTCCATAAAAATTCTAAAATTACCTCCAAGAGCCCAATCTCCATTAGGTAGAGTCGGGCCACTGTAATAGAGAATGTAGGTGTCATAGCGAGGCCCATCTTGCATGCATTTCTGCAAGAGAAAAGAAAAGAATACAAATTACCTATTGTTACTATCATTATTATTACAATGAGACAATGAATGAATCCCACCTGAAAGAATGTCTTCAGCTTCACCTGAACAGAATCGACAGACAGTCCGGATGAACTGTAGTCGCACCCGAAGTTATCTATCATCCGCTCACGAAAGAAACTTTGCACGCGGCCCATCGTCTGAGTGCAATTGGATGCCAAGTCCTGGTCAATTTCAGCGGGAAGAATTGTTAGACCGTCGATGTTATTTCTAATCAATCAATCAATCAAACACAGACATGAATATAATAATGCCTGTAGTGTAGTAGCATTTGCGCACACCAAGGCTACAGCGTACAGAAAAATCACAATTGTATAATAAAATGAACGCAAATCATATTTTGAATGGGTCACCAATAATAAATTTATTTCAAATAGATAAACATTTCAACTGAGATATAAAATTCGCTGCACCTTTAGGATTTGCGATTTTGGGTATGGGTTATTATTACCTCTATCTTTCCACTGTTTTGTATCAATACCAGTCAATTAAGACCGGTTAACCATCTCACTGATGGGGATATAGATGAAATCAACAGACAGTTTGAGAAACCAAGTTGGTAGTTCGTCTCGGCCTGTTTTTCTTTGAGTTTGGTTAATACATGATAGCTATGTTCCGTTTGTTCTTTTTTCCTAAGGTCTTTTAATATAGAGAATTGTTTGGTTTTGGATCTCTTGATGTGACGGTAACTCTCCTCTTTTTGGTAATTCGTTGAATTGGTTTCAAATTCTATTGTATCAGTGACTAACTCTTCTATCAATCAGAAGGGCTGATTGTTTGACGTTTCTGAATCTAAGGTATTGAGTGATTGACTTATCAACGTGTACAATTTCCCCAGGTTTTAGGACAAGGACTGCTTTGTGATCAGATTTTTGGCGGTCTAATTTGTGGTAAAGAATGAATTTGTTATGTGTAAGGTCACTGACGAAAATTCGATCCAGATATGCAGTTTGTCTCGTTGGTTCTTCAGCTGTTTGTATGAGGTCAATATTATATATTATGTTCGGTGATTTCATTGTCACTTATTTGTGATAATTATTTTGTTACTTGGAGTATAAGAGACACCTCTTTAATTAACAAAGCCTTTCTGTTTAGAATCGTTGAGACTCACTCCATTGTATTATAAACTCTTCTCGATAATCTATTTCTTTTATGCTCTCAACAGCTGAGCTGTATCATATTTTGCATTTGTCAGAATTTAATTATAGCACATTACTTATCTACTTATCTCTGACGCTGTTCTGGTACATAAATCTATTACAAACACGATATTTCACTGCGATTTGCGATTCAATGTAATGAAGAGTGTCTATATATATATATATATATTAAAGAAGCGCATATAGAAGATCAATCAATATTTCTGAATTCTCCACCAATTTCTTGTAATCATTTATTAAGGATGGTCACATCTGTGAATAGCACTGTCTCTCTTACCTGTAACGGAGAATGGACTCACAATTTAAAAGTGAATCCCACGATTTATTATCATGCTGGCCAGAAAATACTACATATCTAAATGAGTCAATAGTAGGGAAATAAAATAAATTGTTAATTTGATAAATAGTTATTTCTTAATAATACATGACCTTTTCCTGGTGACTGCGGATTTGAAGATATGAAGATTTTACATATTTTAGAGACATTTCTCTAAGAGAAGAGATGTCTAAGATATACGGGAGAAGAGATGTCTAAGATATACAGGAGAAGAGATAAAACAAAATTAAATGTCCATGACGTCGTAGATCCTTCCCAAGCATTTCTAATTATGATATATGATCGAAATATTTGTCGACATCACGTTTTGATGGTTCTCTCAAATGATCACTTATTAAATCAAAAACACTTACTTCGAGTTAGTTGTGGGAGAAATGATAACATAACCCAGACAAGTGCCTCCGAGACGACTGCCCATCTCTAGGAACAAACTGCATAGGAGTATTTCCACTGGTACGATGATCAAGAAGAGACTGAGATTCACGGGTCTGTGTGTCTCCCACGTGATAAGACCCATAAGTAAAGTTGATATAAGGTTAAACACAATGATACGATTGCTCAACAGAGCGAAGTGACGCACACCTTTAGATGCAAGAATCTGGAGCATACCTATGTACAGGCAACAAAATAAAAACCAAATTATAAACCTACATAGAAAACAAGAATTTAACATTCAAATGAACCATCCGAAAATGTGACAGAAGGTTTTATTACGAAATTAATTAGTTTAGAATTTGTTCATAGTTAATTGAAGCAAATTTTATTTTACAAAAAAGACTTGTTAACAAAACTAATTGATAATTACCAGAATTCCTCCATGCCTGCCTGACCTAGATATTCCCTCACATTGTGAGACAATACTACAAAATATTATAAAAAAAGATAAGCTAAAAATATCCCTTACCAGTATTTCCTTGTCCTAGTGACATATGTGTCTTCTTACAGATATGGAATTTGTTCATTAGTTGACGACACATCACAAAGAATGCAAAGTGTAAACATAACCACAAAAAGGCAAAGATAATAAATATAGGAGTAACAATAAACCATTCCTGGTGAGTTGGAATCCAAAGTGCGGAAACAATTAAATAAGAAAATTCAAGAATTATTAAGCTCATCAGGAAAATGAATTGACTGAAGCGAGATTGACGAATAAATTGATACCATCGCTCTTCCAGAGACGAGGAAGACAAAAGGAAATCTAAAAATGGTTGAAAGACTATTCGAGACAAAAATACAATAGTGGGAAATGGGGCGAATTTGATTTGGGGCAAATGTACAGGAAACAAATGTAGAACAATTAGAAGACTAAAACCAATCAGGGAAAACATACCGAGTAATGACCGTTGTCGCAAACAAATTTGATTAGCTAAAAGAGCAATATTTAAAAGTAATAAGGAATACCTTTCTTCTGTATAGAAAAATGAAATAGAATAGCCTAGCCACAGACAAAATTCCTCCATAAGAAACATACATCCTGGTATGTGATAATAACCCAGAATTCGGAATGCAATATCAGAGATTATTTTAGCAACAATGCTAGATATAAGAAATACATTAGCCACATCTAGTGTGGTTGATTGAACTATATGATTAAGACCAAAGCTAACACTAGACATACCAAGGAATAAACCACACAATATATACCAAACAGGATACCTCAGTACAGTTAGAAAATATGAATCAAGAATTATAACTATCAGATAAATAATCAAACCACCAAAAATGGGTGCATAAAGAATAGACATATCAGGTAAAGAAATAAACAAAGCATTCATATATAAGACAAGACCCAAGAATAACAGAAAATTAGACAAAATGCTGAAATATTTCCATTTTGAATTAGGAATGAAAGACAACAGAATCTGTTTAAGATGAATCATCTTGGCTGTCAAACGATTGAAATCAATGGCATCCATCTAAAATTAAAAACAGAAAATATTTAATTAATGCTTAATAATTTTTTAATAGAATTATTATCTTCTTGAATTTCTTTATTGCAACACTAGTGTAACTGTGAATTTCAAGCATTAATGTTGTGAAGAACCCGTTTGGAAATAGCATATTTTTTAAAGGGATGGTAGGTAGGTATTTACAATAAATCTTTTTTTAAATTACAAATTATGATATCACTACTCAATTCAAGCATTTGTTGCTATGGTTAGTCTATTTATACATCAGCAGTGACAGAAAGGTTTAGAGATAGGGAATTCCTCATATCCTGAGAGCATATCAAATGATCTATCCTGATGTTACATTATTTCATTACTCCTAATAATTAAGAAACAAAGGCAATATGTATAAACAATGCCTGTATTATGCCTGGTTAAAGCATTTAAAAGTAAAGAAGGTTAAGTTTTAAAAATGAACATTATTCTTGATAGCCTCCTTGACAGGCATATAGAATTCATTATTGCATTTTAGAAAGTGTGTATTATAAATATGAACACAAAGTTAATAATAATATCTAATAAAATTACTCTTTAAGATTGAGAAAGATGATTTTTTTATAGTGGATATAGTTATATCAAATAATTTAAGTGACATAATGGTAACAGGTAAAAAGAACATTAGATTGTCCTAATATGTCAATTTTTATTTTTGTTGTGTGGTGAACCTTTTATTAAATATTGTCTTACCTCAACTAAAAATGACAAATATAATCACACAATTTCATTTTAACTTGTTACTGTAGTACCAAGTAATAACTACTAGGCATATTTAGTATATAAAAACATAGCATAATTTGTTTCTGTGGTTCACTTTCACTATGTTGTAACCCAATTAGTAGGAACCATAAAAAATTCTGAACTGGTCGGAAAGTTCCAAACTATCTAATCCAACTAGTTAAGAAACTTTTTATCATTAATGACATTGACATATGGCCATGGGTTCCTCAAAGTTATTGACAAAAAAACTCAAATCTAATTGTTTGTTTGCATAACTTGACATCAAGTTAAGTTGATGGTAAATCAGACATTCTGATTGGTTAATCCCATAACTTGACATTTTTATTTGCAGCGAATATTAAAAATATAAATATTTAGGAATATATAATCCCTGGATTATATTGCTATTGCTATACATCAACTACACAATTGTGCGCTAATAAATGTTTTACAATCAGTTTTAAAAATCAGGATGAATTATTCCAATAGATTGTTTTATCCATTTTATCTTTTAAAATATATACATAATGCAAATGGCAATAGTTTCTATAAACTCTCAATTTAACTAATGATTACAACTACTTTTTAATTGACATTTATAAAATGTGCAATTGCAATGAAATCATTGTAAAAATCCTAACAAAAAAAGAAATTGAGTAAAATAACCATTGATAGTACATATTATATTACAGCAGAAAAGCAGCGATACGAATTTTTAAAGTCTAAAACTTACAGAAGTCAACTTATTCAAATACTCCTTGTAAAATTATTAAGTAGGGATTTAAAAGTAAAATCAAAATTATCTTTTATTAAAAGGTTTTTTATTAATAATATATGATTTAGAAGTATTATGTCTTGTATAAAGTTTATATTTTCTAAAGTTAGGGCTTTAGATGAGTACATAATATTCATGCTCAAAGTACATAATATGTTTGCTTAGAGGTTTATAACTTTCAACATAGACATAAAGATATAAACTAAATATAAAATATTAGGTATTAGATAATTCATGGTTTTAAGGTCAATAGAGAGATATTATAAACCGAAGATAAAGGCCTGAGGTTTATAATTTTCTCTATGACCGATAATTCTAAATCATATATTATGGAAATATAAACCTCCAAAGTCTCATATATCTAAATCATATATTATAAGAGATAATAATTCATGGTTTTGAGGTCATAGAGGAAATTGTAAGCATTAGGCCTTCGCCTTCGGTTTACAATATCTCTAATGACCTCAAAACCATGAATTATCTAGTACCTACTTATAAAATTACCTATAGATGTTAATTTTAAGGATTATTAAATATCTTTGAATCAATATACTAATCTACATTATTGATCAATAAAGGACTCCAGCTCTATTAGAGATGCATACTGTTTCCATCAGTATGGCTTAAAATCTCTATAAATTATCTGTAAAATAGTCAAATAATTGTGGATAAATTATTCAACTCATGTTATTTGCATACCAGACATTTATTTTCAATTAGAATTATTTCGCTTAGCATTCTATATCTAGGTAATTATTCTATTTAGAAATATAGTATAAGCATTCTTTTAATTTATGAAATACATTTATGTTTTATTGTAAGTAAACTATATAGATACACAAAAGTTTCTTCTATATTTACAGTTCTGTCCTTCTATAATTGAACAATGATACCTTAAGCAAATGAGTTATTTAATGAGTTGAACAAGGACTACATGAATATCCTTGTAGTCCTCGGAGTTGAAATATGTACAGAATGATATTAAAATTGTATAGTTATAATCAAACGTTTTTAAAAATAACGCAGGTGGTATCTCTTCCAGTAACACCTTGAAATTGAAATGTTTTAGAAGGCATCACTTTATACAGAGTCCACGACTTTTTTTTACTTTCACCAATCTGAGACTAAAATAAAAAAAATTATTAACTGTATTGATATATTAAAAAATAGACGAAAATGAAAATTCGAGGACTTGTGAAATTTATTTATTATAATAACAAATAATTAAGTTTTCGTTAGTTGTAAAGGCTTTGTAAAGATTTTCCAATTGTTTCAAATCAAATTTAACTACTGTATCATAATGAAAATAATCATTAAAAAGCCTAGAGGCGAATTTTTGATTTACCAAAAAGTGTGACTTTAATTCCTCTAAGCTCCAATTGCAAGACGTTATGATAAAAAGACCTCCAATTTTCACTAAATCGGCTATTGCTAATTGATAATACTTTCTCATTCCCATTGCATCCTCTGGACATAAGCTGATAGCATCATAAGTCCCTTTATCAATCACCACATCATATTTATCAGTCACAGAGCCCATTCGTGCCTCCTCTACAATATCACGAACCTGAAAGAAATGCGATTGTAGATTATGAAGTTTTATAAATGGCAGTCATAAATCTGCTTTGATACATTGAATAGCAATAGTGACTTGAAAAAGAAAATTTAAATATCCTTTGAGTAGATATGATTTGATAATATTCAATGAAAATAGCTATTTCATTTGTCTTATTTATATTACTTGAAATATAACTTTGTCACTGTATCCTTCTCCTTCAGCAATTGATTTGGCTAGAGTAATTGCCATGGGAGAATAATCAATACCACAAACTGATATGTAGCCTTCTTTGACCTAAATTAGTTCACAATTAATAAAATTATTTTAAAAACATTAAAACAATGCAATTGTTATTACTGTTAAAATACTCATAATCTCATAGATGTATCATATATAATACAAATTATTTGAATTTATGAAAAACATGATTCCTTTTAAAGAGGTATTTTAACTTATAACTTATGTTGAATTTGAATTTACTATTGAATACTTAAATGATTATAGGAAAGAATGTTTTAATATGATTACATTTGGGGATAACAAACTAATTTTAAATGCTTATAGTTTGCTAATCTAATAGAAAGATATCTATGAGAAGCAATGTTGGTTAGATTACCAAATTATTTTTACATTTTGTTAAAACCCTAAATGAATTTATTATTGATTAAAATTAAATCAAAAAGTTTAATAGAAAAACAATCTAAATGACAGAAAACTGTCAGTTTAAGGACTGAGCTGTAAAAAAACATAAAATTAAAAGTCTGAGTGCTCACAATAACTTCAAATTTCAAAGGATAGTCTAACAATCACTAAATATTTATTAAAATAAATGAAGGACTAACTAATTCAAGACACAAATGGCCATTACCACAGCCAATATCAAGTATGGATGAGGATTCATTGACTTCATCTTCTCTCTCAAGAAAATTGATTATTCTTTGTTCGCTGTTCTCTCCAAACCTAAACAGAAGAGTACATATTATAGAGGAGAATTTTATGATTTTAGTTTGGCACATTTAAGGATGTGTGTATCAAATTAAAAAAACTCATCTAAATTGAACTTTCTGAAAATGTTAAGTAATTAAATTATAAAAACATGCCTACCATATCTCTCCATGATCTCCAATATCATTAAAATTTTCATTTTCTTTTGAATAAAACTGTTCCCAACTAAAATATTCAAAAAGTGCATATATTCTCAATTGAAATACAGAAACAATGAACAAAAAAGTAAAAATTTTTTTCTTCTGTTACCTAAGCTAAAATAAGATTTCATACTATTGATTTCAGAAATTTAAAAATATTGATCAAAATTCTAATTAATAGTCAAAGTAATAAATGAAATTGCAAAATCATTTGTAACTTATAAATTATTGATGATTTAATCAATAAATTGGTGAATAGTGAAAATAAAGCAACTAACTTTTCTGACTATTTACAATGAACAATGTTTATTAAAATTTATTTATCATTAATCATAGACACAGAGATCCAATGAACCAGTGTGAAATATTTTGGCTCATAGACACTTTTTACATTCATTTTTAGACATTGATTTAGTTCCCATGTCTGCCTAACTCTTCCAAACTATCATGAATATTTTAAATAGCTTAAGTTTGACTTGCACTGCAAATTAAAAAATATAAAACTTAATTGATAAATGGGTCAGTCAAGTTACACTAATGTATTTTGAGTAATTTGATGAAGGGATGCAAATTCCATTGCATTGACCTTTGCCTATCAGAAACTGGTATTTATATATATTATATACTAATCTAGTGTTTTTGTTTCATATCCATGTTATTTTTAGAAATATGTCAGAATCTGTATTTTTAATTGTATAGTATTTTCTTTTGGTATATTTTAAGACAACTTAAAGATAACTTTGAAACTTAAAAACTTTGAATAAAACTAAATACAGCTTTATTTTATTAAGCATAATAATGATAATTATGAGAAAATGCCGAATACTATTCTTGAGTTCCCAATATAGAACTATTGAGTTCTTTGATATTATCGGTATCTTGATTATTATCGCACATTTGATATTTTTCAAAAGTCCGCTTATTTATCTTTTATAAAAAATGATTTACTGAAAATAATGTATACGCTAAAATGTGACATCATGATAAATAATTAGATTGGCTTTCAAGATATAAGAATCTTTCTATGAGGAATTCCCTATCTCTAAACCAATAAGGTGCTCTCTTTTAGTCACTACTGAGATATAAATAGACTGTAACTATAGCAGCGAATTTCTAGCATATTAGTAAAATTGTTTTTCCCCCACCTGCACCTTCATAAACTAAAAAAACTACCTAACTATCAATCAACTCAGAAAAATCTATTTTGCAACGATTCGTAGCCTATAATGGAATACAGCTGTCCACTGATATTGTCATGCACAAAAAGGATGCTGCGGAATTGAACAAAATGGAACTTCGGGCCCTGAGAATTATCTACTTCCCCAACAACATCCCTTCACCACTCTCAACATTACAAGACCAAAGAACACTACAAGCAAAGAAACTATACAAACTGGTAACCCATCTCATCCTCTCCATTCACTATAATGCCGCATCAATTAGAGCTCTTGATATAACTTTCCGCCAACGACATCAAACAGTGATCTTAAACTACGCCCTTTTATCCTATATACACTACTATATTTTAATTAACAATAATACAATTTAATAAAAAATATAAAAAAGTAATGAAAATTCTGAATAAAATAATATATATTTTAAATCTGAGATTTAAATAAAATGAGATTCTGCAAGTCTTTTTTAGAATCTTTTTTAGAATCAATAAAGTTTACAATATAGGTACAACAATATATTTGTAGATATGTCAAAATATTTAGTTCAAGCTGTACGACTTTAATAGAAACTTGAATTATCATCCACCAGACATTAAAATAATCAAAAAACAAATGAATGTTAACAAATTGTATGCAAAAGATAAAATAAAAACAGTTACATGATATAGAATGATACTTAGATAAGAAATGAATTAAAGGCAATTTTAAATGAATTTAAATCCTTGCATGAGGAAATGAGCATGTATGTAATTGTTATATCTGGAAAGATAAAAGCAATGAAATTTTTATTTCTGTAAACCTGAAAGATTCGAGTTATCTAATCCACAGGGAATTATGATCTAATCTCCTCGTAATCACTAGTGGTGTCAGTTCTCTCCATCACTTCGTATATGTTCTCTTCAGGATAGGTCACTGCATAAATTGCATTGCTATACCTGTTGCCATAATGGACAGTAGGATCTGCGAATCTGAAATTAAGAAGGAATACATCTGATGTACTGCAATTCAGTATAATTGATAGTCTAGGCGCACGAGAGTAACATTATCCGACACAATACCATCCGACACGTTTATTTTTAATAAAGACATATCTCACATAGTTGTATTATACCTATACATCGATATGTTCATCTAGTCAACATCTACCAGAGGGTACCATATCCGACCCTCTCTGTACCTTCAGGGTCCAAAATAGTCATAAAATACACTAAAATTAACCATCCGACACGTTTATTTTTGA